>VUQG01008639.1:5682-23257 GCA_015106755.1 Etia nguti | reverse complement strand
GTTCACAGATTTAAAAAAAAAAAAAAAACAGGGGAAAAAAAAAAAAAAAAAGAAAAAAGAAAAGAAAAAAATAAAAAAAAAAAAACAGGAATGGCAAAGAGGAAGAGAAGTTTCTTTGAAGAGATGTACAGGAAACGATCTGCCTTTTTAAAGAAAAGGGGAAGAAAATAAAGAAGTATGTGAAAGAATGAAAAAGGATGACATGAATTATGGCTCATGAAATGGAAAGAGAAAAGAAAGAGGAAACTAAAGCAAAGGAAAGGAAGGAATGACAAGTACATTTTTCACAGGTTAAATTTCACAAGAAAATTAGTGAACAGGAGGAAAAAAGAGAAGAATGAAGAACAGAAAGGGAAAGAAATCTCACAAGCTCCCAATTAGTTGTGTAATTACAGCTCGCTCTATGAGTTAAATTCTTTATCTGCCTGCTGTGACAAACAGGAAAACAAGGCAGCACATTTACACTGGTAAAATATCAACTGAGCAATTTAAGCAACAGTTGAAAACCCCCCACAATACCTGCTTGAGAAATGGCTCAGAGTTAGAAGATAAAGATGTACTATTCATAACAGGCTGGAAACCAGAGCAGTGAATACACGCCTGAAAGAGAAACTGTGAACACTTAGGTTCAGTCATAGAGGCACTTTTCCTCTTCTGATTTCCTCAGATATAGTACAGGTATTGTGTGTGTGTGTGTGTGTGAAATAGTGACAAATATTTATAACATTCAGTGTGAGCTTGTGTTGTATTTTTTGTGTTTATTCAGGATTTGTTCTATATTCCCAGATGAGTATGGTGATTTATTATGTTATATGTGTGTGTGTCCGTTGGTGCGTGTTGCTATATGTGTGTAACAAAAGTAAACACAATTTAAGAGAGTTAATACAACCAAAGCTTTTAAAGCCTTTAGCTCTTTATTGGGCCATGAATGATATTTGGTAGCTTTAATGGAGATCAAAATTGGCCTCCCCATAAATCACCGAGAGGTGGTAGAACCATGGTGGTACATGGATTTCTTCCAGCCAATCAGCAAAGATCAGGTTTGTGACAGATAGTGGCAACACTGCATCTGATCAATCAGTGATGATCTGGAGAATTTTAATTTTCAGTGTTCTTCCAGAATCCATGAAATCGGGCTTTCGCCCTTACCTGCTCCCACAGTTGTGGTCATAATGCCCAAACTGATAGTGGTTAGTCGATGAAGCGTTATATAGTTCAAAATTTGCTTTAGATGTTGAGTTAGGTGTTGTTTGTGTTGGATTTCTAGAAATTTGTGGCATAATAATGGTGGCACCATATTTGATTTCACAACGTTCACCTAAAAAATGTTCACTACAAACAGATGGTCAGTTTGTAGTTTTAAGCACCAGGTGAGCCATGTTGTGTTCTAAAACACACCCTATTATAAACATAGGACAGGAGTATTCATAGTAAACTGGATTTTGTCACAACTTCATATAGACAGTGATCCAGTGACAAATTTAACCCACTTATACAAATTTCACTTTTTTTTTTCAGGCTGGAAACTGTGAAATATATGATTTTGTTTGCCTTATGACCTCATAGCAGGTTTATAATAAATAAATTGCATACATTGGGGTTTATTTTTAATGTCAGTCTTACTACTCCTAAAATTAATATAGTAATTCAGTATTGTAATTTATTTAGTTTCGATTGAATTACCTACATGCAACTATAAGGGGCGCCCACACCAGGATTAATGCTGGTTTTTACTTCTTGCTATATATTTTTGATTTCTATGTCAATATGTTTTTTTTCTGTAGATCTACACTTCACTGTTTTCCTTCAAAGTTGGCTGGATACTGACTAAAATGACAATGACTGACATTATTACTTTGTTACAGCAGCTTTGCAATTACAGTGAAGCAGGTTCCTGTGACAGCGCTGCGCTTTCATTTTGTGTTATATTTGTGAAATAGAATATACCGGTATACTGAGAATCAAGAAAAAATCTCATAAATAAATATTCCTTTAAGTTTATATGTGTGTTTTTTTTCCTATAGTCTTTGTATACACACTGTTTAGAAAAATGTATACCCCAAGGAGGTCAGGAACTGTATACGGTAACTTTGTTGATCTTGATTTTTAACATGAAAATGAGAAATTTTGAAAAAAGTCACACAAGTAAAAAAAAAAGTTCTGCAATATGCTCAAATAACACCCGATAACAACAGCGAGTGCCATATAAAGGGTTAGGTAGATAAATAGCTCTTTGCTTCAAAGACAGAATTCTGTTTCTTTGTATAACTATAATCGAAATGTATCTGTATATTTTTAAATAGTTGATTCAAACCACAGAAAATGTGTTTTAAACAGCTTTTTGAGGAAACAGCATCTACTGTGAGTCTGAAGATGCTAAAAGGAGCTTTTCCATGGAAACATTTGAGTGACATTTCACAGCCAGAGTTGCACCCTCTGCAGAGCACTAATATTTCACATAGTACTTTACAATGGTTAATAACCACATTTTACCACAGCAGGAATAGTGCAGTGCTTCAGTGACTGCTCTGTCTACTGTACTGTCACAACGTGTTGCACCAAAAGTCGAGCTGGAGTTTTTGGTTCCTTTTTCATGTGGAACTCTAACTGTGGTATATCTGGAGTGGTACCACACTTTTTCTCATACGACACCCAGTCCAGTCTTTATTAGTTTGTGATTGTGTGTGTGTACTGTATCAATTAATATTTATGTGTGTTGTCTATCAGAGGGAGGTGCAGTTCTGGTTCGCAACAGGTGGAGCAGGCTTCTGCCTGAGTCGAAGACTGGCAGAAAAGATGACTCCGTGGGCCAGGTATTTACAGTGTGCGTGTGTGTGTGTGTCTGCTTTATAGAGACAATGATGATAAGACAGTGAGGAAAAAAAACACAGCCACACAGACAATTACATCTATTTAATGCTAATATGAAATCAAACCAAACATGTTCGGGGCGTTTACTCATTATAGCAGTTTGAACATTTTTACAGGTTTTAAACATATGTTTGTAAAAATGGCTTCTTGTTTAACAAATGTTTAATAAATGTGCAGATTTTCTAGTTTTAGACTGACCTCCTGTCCTGCATTAACTTACATTAATGCTCAATGATATAAACTGGTTTTAGAACAACATGTGCTTGTACATAGATTGTACAACAATCTACAGAATGTTTTGTCAAGTAAGACCTTCCTTATTTCAAACTAGCCTGCCTGCAGTCCAGAACTGTGACCCATTTAACATGTCTCATCAGTTTATGAAACAAAATATTAAAAGAAAAAGCCCCGAATGTTAAACTAATTAAATCTTAAATGCTTCCACAAGTAAACCTCCGTTTTGAAAAAGCAAAGCCAATTCTAAAATGCCTTAATGTGCACTCTTTTTAACGGTCAGCAGGGGGCGACTTCTCTGGTTGCATGTCCCTTTATAGACAAATATAGAAAAATGACCCCACCTGCCAAGAGACAGACGATTTAGAGCAGAGATGATGTTCAGTAACTGACAGACTCCGATGTAAGACTGTAAACGTCGTGATCTGTAGCATTCTTGTATTAAGATAAACTACATTTCTTCAAGAGACAGAACAACTGGAAATGACAATGGTTTATTTCTATACTCTCAGACTGGTGGTGTCAACAGTAACAGCACAATTTTACTATGATTTGTTTAGTAAAAAAAAAAAGGATTTGCAGAGCTCATGTGGGAATTTTATATGTGTGTATCTGCGATCTATATCTCACATATTGTGATGCAGCTGTGGTTATGTTTTAGAGCACAGCTCAGAAGAGCTCATGAAGACTTTATGCACTGTCCATGGTACTGAATTTGTAACCGTTTCATTTGAGCATAATGAAAATTTATTGGAGAAAACATTGTTTTTGAAGTTTATTAATGGAAATGCATTGATCAGAATAAAAGCAATCAGCGCCGTCATCAAATCAAGTCAAAACATCAAAATGAAAAAAACATCAAAATGCACTTCCTGTGCCTGATGTCCATCTAACGCCTGAATATTTTCACCATAAAAGCTCCAAAGCCAAATTCATCATCGCTCCGCTTGCTCTGTCCTTGTGTAATTTTGCTTTGAACACCATGGGGTAGACTGAAATTCCTCTTAAATCTCTGCAATCCCTCATCGGTTCACTTAATGCTGTCAAATCAAACACAAAACATAAGAGATACTTTTTCAATGCTACATCAGCAGAGTTATAGTAAATTACATGTCACAAATGTTAATAAATCAGTTTGTGAGCTTGATTTAAATCTCCTTTTAGTTTTTTTTTGCTCCAAATACCGACAGGACTGATTTTACGCCAAAACCAAAATGTGTTAGTAAATCTGGGTCTTAATTAGCGACCCCAGTAAGTATTTTATTGCTCTGTTTATAGTCTCAGTGGCTAACTTGATTACAACAATTACAACATGATATACATTCTGTAAATTATCTAGTAGCAGTTTGTTAATCTTTTGACTGACAAATTGCTACTGTATCACTGTTTTGTCTTTTTGGTTTCTCAGTCTGTCTCTGAAACTTTGTATTTATACTTCTCTCAAAGAGCTGGAACTAATAGCTGCCCAGGGCTACAGGTAGGGCTAGAGAACCAATCAAAAAAAAAAATAGTTCTTTGGAAAAGGTCAGCAGTAAAATATGCACAGTGAACAGTCAATGGGCCCAACCACATGCTTTCAGATAAAAGTTGGACAGTTTATGGTGCTAAATTTCTCCCACAGTAAATGTACATGTACTGTACACTCTGTAATGTAAGAATATATCGAGAAAGGCTCTTCTTCCCTGTTTATGTCAGTGGCTCCCAGTTTGTGAGAACCTCAGCTAAGATCCGTCTTCCTGATGACTGCACCGTGGGCTTCATTGTGGAGAAGCAACTCGGAATCTCCATGGTCCACTGTCCTTTATTCCATTCGCACCTGGAAAACCTGCTGCTCATCAGCCAGAGAAGCATACCACAGCAGGTAGTAGCAGGTGTTTTTATACACAGATGTCCAAAAAAATGCACTTCTTCCTACTCTCATGTGTTTTCTCCTCTGTAGGTGACACTGAGCTATGGGATATTCGAGAATAAGATGAACAGCATCAAGGTAAAAGGGAGCTTCTCGAAGGAGGACGATCCCTCCAGGTTTGTTTCTTGCGACATTCATTCGTAAATGAGGGGTACCGAGAAACATGTCCTTCCTGACATCAGTGTGTTTAGTGTTCCACTGGCTCCTTTTGCATGTAAATGACATAACATTAAAAAAACATATGTTGCTTTTAAATACTAATAGATCAAACTCTAATTATAGGATTTTAATGCTACACAGGGCTTGGTTTTAAAGGCTTATTGGATGCCAAAACCACTACATGACAGGTTATAATACTCACACAATGTAAAAGTTATCATGATAGCAAATGCGACACTAGATTATGACCTAAAAATGAGCATAAAATCCAGGTCCAGGCACTGGAGGTAGAGTGGAACGTGTAAGAAAGCTCTGTATCTCTGTGTGCTTGTGCTTTTTTCCACAGTCTGAAGACAGTGTCTCTAGGCATTTTGTTACTTTTTCAAAGTACCCGAGTTCTTTTCTTTCATTTTTTGGTCACATTTATTTCCCCTATTTAGTAGAAGTAATTTTTAACTACACAAAGCAATTTAGAATATGTGTTAGGTCAATTTAGCAGGGTTGTGTCACAGTAATGTTAAGGTTTGCTTTGCAGGACAATGCCTCACTCCTTGAGCAGAGCATTACATTTTAACCTCTGGTTTGTTGCTTGACTTTCCTATGAATGCTAAGTAGGTGTTTTACAAACAGCGCTCCCCTCAGAGTCTGCAAACATTACTGCACCCCACAATATGACCCTACTGATGTGTGAAAACAGCATAAAACATGAGCATTACTAAGACCATTCAACAGATGAATGCTGTATGATTATGCAGTGTAGTGCTGCATAATGACTAGCAGCTTCTACCCATGCATTCTTTTTGCTCTGGGACTCACTAAAAGTCCACACCCCGTTGATCTAAGGCAGGGATGTCAAACTCATTTGACATCAGAGAAAGCCAACTATGATCTTTCTGTCAGTGTGAAGAAGTTTAACTGCACATTTAATCCCTGAGATATCTTAATACAAGAAGAAGTGCAGTTTCAGCAGTATGTCTCAGTGTTTAATACACGATAAAGAAATGCAGCTTTAATAAATGAAAGAAAATGTATGCCCGCCTTCACATTTTCCAAAGCTGTCCAGTGGGCTGGATTAGTTTTGCTGGGCTGATTCTGTCCCCCCTGGTCTTATGATCTAAGGTATCTAAGATATCAGGGTTCTAGTAGTCTTTCATGTCATGCCACCACCATTTGAAGATTTATAAATGGGAGGGGTGGCTAGGAGATACTTAGTAGAGAAACTGCTTAGTAGATGACCCGTTCTATGTCCTGAGCCACTGAATCCATCACTTATTTAGACACATGGGAACAGGTTAAACAGCAGAAGGGGGTTCGACACGAAGGTCCCAAAAGAATTTTGAATTATGGTTCCTAGGGACAACTGAAAACCCTGTGGTCCAGCAATGTTTTGTTGCAGAAAGAGCAACCCAGATTTATAAGTAAAAGTGCCTCTAATCTAAAAGCACAGGAACACAGTTATCATGGAAGACTCGACTCTGTGCTGCACTTGCCTTGAAATCTGACTGAAGTGTATCAAAGCAGTAATAGGCCTCATTTTGGCCTGAAGGAGATATCAAGCAGAGGGTCAAAGAATCATGAAAAGTTCCAGGATTTAGGACATCAAATGCACATAACAAATGACACATCATTTTAGCCTTCAGTTTATTAGTTACCTTATCATACCAAATTTTCAAGGGGAGACATAATGTCTGGCTACAAAATACTCAGAATTAAATATACAAAGAAATGATATTGTGCATGAGGAACCATATCCTATTTCTTTTCTGACTGAGAGAGTTACTGAGAATAGAAAATGATTTTCTCCACAGCAAAAAACCCCAAACAATTAATGAAATAAAATAAGATAAATAAAAAAAAAATACTGTAAGTGTTTTATAATTATTATAATTTTAGGCTTATGCATTCATTGTGTGTCTTCAGTGATAAAGCTCTTGTTTACTAAAGGCATTTGCTGTAGAAATCTCCAGCTCTCAGTTTTCTGAGTTTTCAGTTTTATCTCTCATGATCTTACGTTAAGGCATGACAACCCTCTGGCTCCAGTTGATCTTGTTCTATCTTCACTCACAGATAAAAGCAATTTGATGTAACATAATGGAACAACAGATGTGTTTGTCTTTTCCGGTTTCCTTCATCCTCAGCTGTAAGAACATATCACCACAAATGCTTCACAGTGGCATTTCCATTTGCTCCCATCCTCTGGTTTAGTGCACAGTTGTGTTCGCCCTCCCTTCGGCCTTAGAGGAGTAGGTCACAGGTCCATCTGTCTGTACAAAGGCTTGAACTGTATATAATCTAAAATGTTGTTTTTCCTGCCTGTTAACAGACAAACTAATGGCTCATTCACACAAGTTTGAACTTGTATATTAGGCAATTTATATATTATATATATATAATGCCAATATATTTTGGCAATTTTTCCTTGCAACTAGGAAAAATCTGTGGTTTTTTGCATTTGGCAACCATTGGCAATTAGTTGCATTGACCAAACGGTCCATGAGAAGTTGAGGGTGTTCCAACTTCTTGTTGCCCAAAAAGCCCACATCCTCTTAGCCACCACCATTTTAAAGTGCATGGTGATTGCACAGGTTACCTGTCTTCAAACGATTGTGGTCAAACTCTGATCGAGTGCACTCACTCTCAGACAGGTGTGCAATGAATTGCCATCTAATAGATAAACTCAGTCTGAAACCTGGCTCTTTGCAATGGGGCCTCAATTCTGCTGGTTACCATCTGGCTTTATTTTGGTTATTGGTTATTTATTTAGCTTATATTCCTATATAAAAGCAAGGTTGCTGAACTCCTAAGTCATTTTGCAGTTAAATCAACACTCTCTGTGTTGGAATTTCTTCTGTTTCAAATCTTTGAGGTTCAGGCTACACTCTGAATATAAGCAGCTAATGCAATTTTCTGTTTAATATAAATTTCTTTGTATGTACATGGCAACAGATCTGCAGGTCTTGCTGATTCATCGCTGTTAATTGCCGTATTATCACAAACAGATTACATGTAATTTCCAACTTGACCATATTCAGTTGCAGACTGATAGCAAACTGACTCCATCTTATTGCTGTTTTATCACCGTCTTGACACTCCAGAATTGTTCTGCAGACCTGGTCCCTGCTTCGGAGCAACCATTTCAAAGACAACAAGATTGCAGGGGCATTGCACACAGTCACAATAATTTTGGTCCTGCTGTCCAGCTGTGGTCTCCAAATCCTGTTTTCCCCTTGTGCGACTCTAGCACAAAGGGGCCAGAACATAATCTCTTTTCTGGAAGTAAAAATGTATAAATAATAGGAAAATATGAAATTATTAATGGATAATTGCATGAGATATTCATCAGATGCCCTCTGGTTGACATTCTGCAGTTGCTGTTAGAGGAAAGTACAAAGCCACAGATAAGTGTTTACAAATGCAAATCAACAGACGACCCAGCATACTATAAATACCCAGTTTTCACCTTTATAACATTAATGAGCAGCACTGTTGATTTAACTCTGTCAAGTGTGGCTTTCATAAGGCTGATTTTTCTTAGAAATGTGTTTATATCTTAGCTGGAACTTTATGTTAGTGTAATATTTATTTATTAATTTTTAAACAATCTCAGTACTTTAGGACCCTCTGCTATGTCACACTGCGAATGATGAGCATAACATTTAAGAAACACAGACGCTCTGCTGTAATCTTTGTCGCCGTAGATATTCGTGCAGGCCATTTTTGGTATTTTATAGATAGATTTCAGAGGTTCCCATTCCCAGAAAAGAATGATAAAAGTAAGGATAATAATTCACACACTTTGTATTCCAGGCGATTTGTTTATTGTCACCAGTGATGAGTTGATACCTATTAAATCATTCAGCTTTGTGCACAAACAGGGAAACATGTGTGGAAGGAGCCAGTAAGATTCAGTGCCTTACTAAAAATAATAATTCCAATCGGTATGACCCAGTCCTTTGGAGAAAAATCCTTTTTTTCCCTAACCATCATTAACAATAGCTGTTAATCACTTTCAGAATCAAACCTCTGAGTTATTAATCATGACTTCTGCGTTCTGCAGGTTTAAGACTGTCCACTGCATCCTGTATCCCCTTACCAGCTGGTGTCCATGAGTACCCCCTAAAGACGACAACATCCAAACACCTGAGACAAAGCTGGTATCCAGCTGGATGTAGTATTTTACCTTTGTGTTGATGTATATGCAGAAAAATGGACTGATTCATTTTGATGGAGCAATTTTGGATGCAAAAGGAATAACGGTGAATCGGACTTATCTGTGTTCCACAACGCCTCACCTACCAGTGATCAACACAGACTGTAAAAGAAGGATCTAGACAACACAGTGTCATCCATCGGTTTTTGGACTCCCATTCCAAAGCCATGATTTAATGTTTGGCCATTGCTGTGTTCGTCTTTTAGAGCCAGAAGACAAGAGGGTGAAATTCTGAGATTAGGCGCTAATGTAGCAAGCTTGGTTAGCAAGGCTGGTCCACAGAGTCTATGGCTGAGTTGTATGGACACAGATACTGGTTATCTAGTGTTAAGCAACATACAGATAAAATACTAAATTTCCCCTCAGCAAAAACATCTTGGATTTATTGAACCACAGCAGACCATATTACATGTAAGATAACAGCAATTAAAATGCTACAAGAGGCACTATTGCCACAAATACAGGTGAAGGGTCTAGGTCAGTGAATCAAATTAGCTGATGTGAAGTCTAGGAGACAGCTAGTTGCATAGCTGTCAGTTATTAAAGGTTGGATGCTCCTGATAGGACAAATGTTAAGCCTTAAAAAATGTAAAATGAGGGCTAGATAAAAATTCCACTGCAAAGCAGTAGTTATAAATGGGAAAAGTAACTCTAGGCACAAAAACATTGCTTTTTCAAGGCTGTAAACCTGTTTATTTGTGGTATTTTAACACGTGAGTCTACGGGATTTGTGGGGACGGTATTTTTTCCAGCCAGTTTTTTCCCCTTCTTTTTGCACAGTACAGTGGTTTCATTTTCAGATTTCATCTGGTGACAGCACCAGCTGTTATGCACTCAAAACTTTGGCTTCAGAAAAATGTATGAAGGCTGGTGAGCGTAGCCATGTGAAGACGTGTTGCGCAGGGCTCCTCAAAAGGGCTAATTTTTTTCATATTTCAATCTCTCCAAAACTAACAAACTTTCAATAACATTATAACAACACACCCGTGTGCTGCCCTGACGCACTTTCTAAATCTACTTAAGTTGTGCGAAATATGAGCAAAACTAGATTGGGAAAAGAGCAGGCTGCAAAAGCCTCGGACCACGCTGAAGACAGACCGGCGGTATCTCCTCCTGACGTGAGTGAGATCATGAGAGCGATTGCTACCTCTGAAAAGAGGATACTGGACCGTATCGATTCAAGCACGAAAGATTTAAACGACAAGATAGACACAATTAAGGAAGACCTGGAGAAGCAAGAGACCCGGTTGGAAAGTGTTGAGTTTGGTTTGAATACTTATTCAGACCGGACAGTGGAGCTGGAGAGCGAGGTTAGCAAGCTGAAGTCGGATGTTGCTAAGCTAACTAGCAAGCTGGATGTCATCGAGGGGCGACAACGCCGATGCAATGCACACATTGTAGGGGTGAAGGAGGGCTTTGAAAACACCGGGAAACCCACGGTTGTCATTGCTACAATGCTGAAAGAGATACTGGGCCTCAATTTTACCCCGACGCTGGATCGCGCTCACCGAAGCCTGGGTCAGCAGGGAAACTCTCCTAGGGCAATCGTGGTGAAGTTTCACTACTTCCAAGAGAAGGAAGAAGTGTTCCGAAGGGCCGCCAAGTTGCAGCCGTTGCTGTTGCAGGATATGAAGATAAGCATTTTTCCTGATTTTGCAGCAATGGTGGCAAAGAAACGAGCTGCTTTCATGGAGGCTAAACATCTGCTCCGAGGCTGCACTGGCGTCAAGTTTGGACTTTTGTTTCCAGCTGTTCTCCGCATCACTTCACCTATGGGACAGGACAATAGTTTCACGGACCCAGTGGCTGTGATAGACTTTATTAAAAAAAAGACTTACTACGGCCGTGAGAGGTGCAGACGAGTGAGAAGAGAGAAGTTGGACTTCAAAAGTTTGATTGTTTGAATCCAAGGGACATTGCTATACGTTGGTGTTTGGGAGAAGTCAAGTAACTAACTGTGCCATACTCATAAAAGGCCGGAAGGTATTACAATCTCGATTTAAATTATTACGAACATTTTGCCCTCTTACTTTGTTTCATTTTTGATATGTTTGAGATATTGCTACTATGGCTGCTATTTTGAAGCATCTGATTAGAAAAAACACGGGGAAAGTTAAAAATACAAGTTTTGGAGTTTAGTTATTTAATGTCATACATTTGCCCAGTTGAGGGGGTGTTTGATGGTTAACGGTATGTTTAATCACTGTGCTATTCTAGCCTGGAGGGTTGCGATCTCAGGGGCAATAGTAGATCAGCAAGGGGTTCTGAGGCTCTTTTTTTATTTTTGGGTTTTAGAGGTTGGGACACATTTTCTTTCCACTTCCACTTTAGTATCTGAATGGGAAGTTCGCAAAATCATCTGTCTCTTCGTTTTATAAGTTGGAATGTTAAAGGTATAAACAATCCAGTTAAACGTACTAGGGTTTTTATTCATTTAAAATCATTGAGATCCGATGTTGTATATCTGCAGGAAACGCACCTCCGATCAAGCGAACAAATTAAACTTAAAAAAACATGGATAGGCCAAGTATTTAGCTCAAAATATGAGGATAGATCATGGGGTGTTGCCATTCTAATTAGAAAGGGGATTACATTTATTCCACTATCAACTGTAGCGGATGCCAGAGGGAGATATATTATTATACAAGGCACTTTGTATGGGAAACAAGTAACTCTTGCAAATGTATACGGACCAAACTGGGACGACCCAAACTTTTATTGTACTTTTTTAAAGCACCTCCCAGACTTAACAGAGTCCTATTTGATATTGGGTGGTGAGACTTTAACTGCGTGCTCAATCCTCAACTCGACAGATCAAATCCAAGACCTGACAGCAAAATTTCAAAAGCGGGCAACGTGCTAAAATCGTTTATGCAATCTTACGCTTTTTTTGGACCCCTGGAGGAACAAAAACCCAACATCTAAACAATTTTCATTTTTTTCACCAGTACACCAGTCATACTCACGGATAGATTTTTTTGTTGTAGATAATAGAATTCTTCCCAATGTTTTAGATTGCCAATACAACTCTATTGTTATCTCAGGCCATGGTCCAGTGCAGTTAGATATTAATTTTTATGAACGCCCGAGCCAGAAACCCACCTGGCGGCTTGATCCTTTACTCCTAACTAAAGATTCATTAAAAAAAAAAAGGTCTCTGACCATATACAGTATTTTTTAGAGACAACTCAAACCCAAGGAAGGAAAATGAATGTTATATGGGAGGCATTAAAGGCCTATCTCAGAGGCCAGATAATTTCATATACATAATTTCAAAAAAGAAATACTTACAACAAATGAACAACCTAGCCAACAGTATAAAGGAGATTGACTGCTTATATGCAGAAAATCCAACACCAGACCTCTATAAGAGAAAATTATTACTAAACTCAGAATATAAAATCCTGTCCACTCAGCAAACAGATCGTCTATTTCTCAAATCAAGGCAAAAATTCTACGAACGTGGGGAAAGAGCCGGAAAACTTTTGGCACATCAAATTAAGGGGCAGGGGTAGCTCAGTAGGTAAAGTGTTGGCCCCGTGATCGGAAGGTCAGGGGTTCGATTCCCCTGAACGGCTACCCTGAGGTACCCCTGAGCAAGGTACCGTCCCTACACGCTGCTCCCCAGGCGCCCAATGGCAGCCCACTGCTTCACTGAGTGAATGGGTTAAATGCAGAGAGGAATTTCCCCACGGGGATCAATAAAAGTATGCATTACTATTATTAAGCAATCCATATCAGTTAACACGATTTCTGAAATCTGTAAAACCTCTGGAGAAAAAAGTCAGATCCGAAAACTATCAATGACCAGTTCAAAATGTTCTATTCTAATCTCTACACTTCAGATCCGGTTGATATAAAAAGCGTTGTTAAAATGCTTGATAGATTACCGATTCCACAAATATCTGCAAATGATAGAACAGAAATTGATAGAGAGATAACCATTATTGAAATTGTCGAAGCAATTAAATCAATGCAAAGTAACAAGGCACCGGGACCTGATGGCTCCCCCATTGAATTATATAAAATGTTTACAGACAAACTAGCACCAATACTTAAAGTTGTATACCAGGAAATATTCTTTCAAGAGAAATTACCAGATACTATGAAACAAGTCATAATTTCTGTGCTGTACAAAAAGGGTAACGACCCCTTACAATGCAGCTCCTACAGACCGGTGAGCCTCTTAAATTGTGATTACAAAATTCTCACAAAAATCTTAGCTAATAGAATTGATGTTATACTGCCAAAAGTTATCAGCTCTGATCAAACCGGCTTTATACCAGGACGACAGACATTTTATAACATGCGCCGCCGACTTAATATCATATATGCACCAGAGCCAACAGAAAAGTCAGAAATAATAATTTCTCTTGACGCAGAAAAGGCTTTCGACCGTGTAGAATGGCTATACCTTCATGCAGTCCTAAATAAATTTGAATTTGGCCCTCTGTTTAAAAAATGGATTAAAATACTGTATTCCTCTCCGGTTGCGGCAGTGAGGACAAACAATGTAACTTCTGACTTTTTCAGCTTAGCAGAGGCTGCAGGCAGGGCTGTAGTTTGTCTCCCTATCTTTTCGACGTAGTAATTGAACCTTTAGCTATAGCTCTTAGGGAGGACAACCAGGTTGCCGGAATCTCTAGGGGCGGGATAATGCACAAAGTATCACTGTATGCAGATGATTTATTGCTGTATATATCTAATCCAACGGGATCAATCCCTAGATTGCTCAAGGTATTAGATCACTTCGGACGCATATCTGGATACAAATTGAATTATTCGAAAAGTCTACTGTTCTCCATTAAAAACAGAGAGAAAGATTTCTCTGCCTTCCCCTTCAAACTAGAAAAAGAAACGTTTAAATATTTGGGAATAAATATAGCCCGCACAATGACTGAGTTGCGGATTCATAATTTTGACAATCTGTTAGAACAAACATCACAAGATTTTAAAAAATGGACAACACTTCCAATCTCATTAGCAGGCAGAATAAATATAGTTAAAATGGCTGTTTTACCAAAATTTCTTTATGTTTTCCAAATGATTCCTGTTTTCATAACCAAATCAATTTTCAAAGACTCAGACAGATTAATAGCAACATTTATTTGGAAAAATTCAAATCCTAGAATGGAAAAAACGTATCTGGAAGTACCAAGAGAGGCTGGTGGGCTAGGGTTGCCAAATTTGATTTTTTACTATTGGGTAGCTAATATCGCCAAATTATTGCACTGGAAATATGTTTATGAGAATAGCGAGGGTGAGGCCTGGGTACAAATGGAACTGATGTCTAATCCAATTCCCCTCTTAACCTCATCCCTAGTTCTAAATCAAAAACAGAAAATAATGAATCCAGTTGTAAGAACATCTATTAGAATATGGCTTCAATTCAGAAGGCATTTTTGTCTGCAACAGGTTAGTAATTTTTTTCCTGTTGCTTCTAACCCTTTTTTTGCCATCTATTTCAGATAAAGCATTCCAAATTTGGCATAATAATGGTTTGAAGTTTTTTCACAATTTATTTTCAGGGGAAACTTTTAACACTTTTGACGTTTTGATGAGAGATTACAATATACCAACCTCACATATGTTTAGATATCTGCAAATACGAAGTTTTGCAAAAACATTGTTTCCTTCATTCCCCTACCTACCTCCTAAAAATCAAGTGGATACTATTTTGGAAATAGATCCTTTTGGCAAGAGGCGAATCTCCGTCATATACAAGCTGATACAGAGCTTAAGGCCTATTACTTGGGAAAAAACTAAAAATAATTGGGAAAAAGACATTGGGGTGGATCTATGTGATGATGAGTGGAGATCTTGCCTGAATCGTATACATACCTCCTCCCTTTGCATCCGCCATGGTTTAATTCAGTTTAAAATTCTTCATCGCCTTCATTATACAAGAGAGAGGCTTTCAAAATTCTTCCCGGAAGCCGACCCTGCCTGCCCCAGGTGTGGACATAATCCAGCAAATGAGGGTCACATGATGTGGTCTTGTCCTAACCTGGACAATTACTGGGGAAATATATTCAAGGTATTATCTTACATCAGTGCGCAAAATTTGGTGCTTGATTTCCGCATTGGCATTTTTGGAGTTATGCCACCTCAATACGAAATTAGTAAATCCCAGGAAAATGCCATAGCATTTGCTACATTGCTTGCCCGTAGACTCATTCTCTTCCACTGGAAGTCTGATAAGGCTCCTTCATACATACAATGGTTAAAGGAGGTGCTTTTCTTTTCACTGGAAAAACTTAGATACAAAGTTTTCTCATCACAACAAAAATTCTCTGCGACTTGGAACCCATTTATTGACTATATAAAAATGTATTTTCCAGATGTGTAACGTACATTTTTTTCTTTCTTTCTTTTTGCATTGTTTTGTTTTGTTTTGTTTTTTTTACATGAGCCTCAGGTGGGGAGGGAGGGGGGTTTCATTTTTTTATTTTTATTTTTTATCTTTGTGCTTTATTTTTTATGTACAATTGCAATGTTTTCATTTGTATTATGACCATTGTGACCAAAAAAAAAAAAAAGAATAACTTCACTTCTAGAAATTGGAAGTGAAGGTATTTTGGCACAGTGAAAGCAATTTTTCTGGCAATGGATCCAATTGTCTTCTTAAATGAAATTGGCACTGCAAGTCATTACACAGAAAATTGCTAAGACACTACCTGTTGGTCATTCTGGTTATTTCGATCTTTTTTTTTTTTAATCAAATGACATAAGGTTGCTAAATCTGTACTAGAATTAGCTTTTGCTGTTTCCCATCACTACACTGTGAACGTAACTTGCATGCATAAATATACATATAACTACAGGGTTGACTTCCTGTTCAAATGATGGAAACCTCTTGGTTTTGTGAATGCACCCTGCACAGCTTTGAAACCTGTGGTAGTTTACACTACAGTATTTCACACCAACCATCTCACTCAGACACTCTCACAATGTGATTATAATACCAACCTGACTGTTGTGGCTGCAGTAAGAGGCATATCAAGCGGGTCTTCTCAAAGAACCCAAAACAAAGTCAAACATTGCATCCATCAGTTTGTCCTATTTTTGGAGCGAACTCTTAAAATAACCAGCACAAATTTGTGTTTCGGTCGATGGGTCAGGCTGTCATGACAGCACATTTTCCTGCTGTTTATTCATGATACAATCCGTGTAAGGGTTATACAAGCCACAAAATTTTAATGGATTTTGAATATATTCACTATGAAAGTGCTCTAGTCTAATAATGGCTTACTTGTGCTGAAGT
The DNA here is from genome assembly GCA_015106755.1 of Etia nguti. Taxonomy (NCBI): domain Eukaryota; kingdom Metazoa; phylum Chordata; class Actinopteri; order Cichliformes; family Cichlidae; genus Etia; species Etia nguti. Next base: position 6,610 of record VUQG01008639.1, on the reverse strand, counting down.
TTTTCATATCAAACTAATTAGATTTAATGGTAAAAAAAATTATTGTTATTCTTACAGGACAAAGATTGCTTTACTTACTCTGCACTCCAACCAAATCGTTATTTTAAGATTGAAAACACAACAGGACTTTCTAATTTGAGCGGCTCCGCTAAATGTCCTCGAGGCATAGAGCCTCCTTAACCAAATCTACCTGAATCAAAAAAAAAGTATCCTTTATCCTCTAAAGTGCCTCTGTGCTCCAGCTTTTGTTGTTTCAATAAAGACCAATGTGTTTCATAATTAGCCAATGTTATTTTCTAAATCAATTTTCTGTCGTTCCTTTCTACCTCCTCTGCTTTTCATGTTTCTTATCAGAAGCCCCAATTTCAACATCCAGTGTAATTAACTTTAACTGGTGGTTGGTTAAAAAAAAACCCCCAAAAAACTAGTTTTGCTGCTCATTTTTCTCTTTCAAGGACCAGCTGTGAATAACCGAATCTTGTGAATATAGGCACTGTAAAAGCAGGCATGCATTACACATCCAGATAGAAATGCACACAGGGGAAAAGGCTCATGCGCAAATATAAAAGAACACAGAGTTTATCTAGCAGATAGAAACGGCTCTATTTGGGCATTGGCTCCGAGCACTGGAAGATAACATTGGAAATTAGAGCGTATAAAAGCTTCCCCAGTGGGAGCACCATCGATGGGTTTACAGGCAATTTTCACACAGTGTGTCCATGAGTACTGTATTCATGTGTATGCACACGCTGTATGAACAGTAAATACAGTAAATGCATACGTGAACAGGTGCACATGGATACATGAACGCATGTGTGTATGTGAGGTTGTGGCTTGCATCTAAGTGGGAGAGTTGAAGCAACTGGAGAATCATCCCAGAGCACCCCCCCGACACACACACACACACACACACACACACACACACACA
>VUQG01008638.1:1120-30382 GCA_015106755.1 Etia nguti | reverse complement strand
CTCCCTCCTCCACCTCTCTCTCTCTCTTTCTCTCTCGCTGGTCTCGCTTACCAAGCAAGGCACAGCAGCAACAGCAGTAGCGGCAGTAGCTCACTCTAGCCAGTTCTGAGACACAGCGGCGGCTGCAGTGTGCATGTCAATATGTGTGTGCGTGTGTTTGTGTCACGGTTTACATGTTTGTGTCAGCCAGTGTGCCTGCTGCTCTTTAAAGAGTGAATATAACGCATCCATGGAGTTACTCTAACGAAGGGACTGGAGGGAGATATGTAAGAGGACCATCCTGGAGCTCATTAAGAGGAAGAAGGAAGACATAACATCACTTTTTTTTCCCTCCCCCGTTTTCTCTCTTCTTTATTTCAGCCTCTGTATTTCTGTCAGACTCTCCTCACTTCTATAGCTCTCCTCTCACTGTCTAACTTGGTGTGCTGCTGCTAGGATTCTGTCAAACACAACTGTAAGTGTACTTCATCGTGTGCGTGTGTGCGCGTGCTGCATGTATTTACTGTGTACCCTCACACTCCTTGTCAGTTTTAACTTGCTCTAGCTGTAAATCGCGTCTGAGTGCACATATTAGCATGCCAGAATAAAGTGCGTGTCGTGACACCTCTAATGACTTAATTTGGCCGATTTGCAGAGCCCACTTTGTAGTGAGGGAGCAGCGCGTTTATGTAAACATTACTGACCTCCGTGGTGCAGATCTGTTCATAATCATAAATGTTAATAATACTCCAGATGCGTAGTATTGTGCCAAACTGTCACTGCTGCCATTTATCTAAAATGTCACTTGTTGGTGTGGCATGTGAATGAATGCCCTCTCCTCCAGGTATTCTCTGCAGCTGGTGAGTGTGCGTTAGGGAGAGACAGACAGGGAGAGAAGGAATGATTGAGAGAGTCTTACTGGGTGTCTGTGCCTGCGTGTGTGTCACTCTGTCACCCAGGGCATGGAGAAAAATCAATAGATCTACAGCTTAAGTTGGGACGTTTACCTCTGTCAAGTGATGAGCAGACACTGTGGCCTTCAAGGGTCCGCAGACAAGTGCTCGGGATGCTGTGCAGACCCGCAGTCCGTCAGCTCTGCGTGCTGCTGCACAAAGTGCCTTTCATTTTTCGTACATGATTGATCTTGTGTGCTTTTGAGAGCTCTATTTTGTTACTTAAACCTGACTCTTTTTTCTTTCTTTCTTTTTTTTTTCTCCAAAAACTGGCGACAGAGACTATACGTCAAAAGTTTTTCTTTTACCTCCCCAACCGGCGCGACTATTAAAGCCAGCCGAGGGAATGAGTAAGAGCAAGTGAAAAGACAGATAGAAAGAAGAGAGAGCCAGAGCATGCAGGATGGGAACAGAGGTAGACCGTCATAATCAATCCTCCATGATCCTGGAAGAGCATCATTTGTCTTCTTTTCTCACTCTACTCCTCCTCTTGCCCTCATCTTTCTCTCATTTTCGGTGGTATAGCTACTTTGATTTTGAGTAAGAACACCAGTCTCCAGAGCTTCATTACTTTTAAAGCCTTCATCGTGAGAGGCCATAAAAAGATTCTAAGGAATGGATTTGCCAGACATTTTGTACCGACTTGCGAGTAATGGCTATGGGGGAATATAATATTCCTCCACGGTGTGTAATGGCCTTCTGTGCCTTGTGCTCTGGGTTATCAGGGCAAACTGGGATTGGCTAAAATACGTCACTGCTGAAGAATATGACATTGTGCATGTTAAGCTGTGCCTGCTGGGGATCCTAGCTCTGTTTAATTCATAAGAACACAGCACTATGCTGCATAAACTTGTAAGTGAATGCAATGCTCAGGTTTGTGTGTCCAGTAGATTGGGGCTGTTTTTAAGCATTGCACCGACCTTGTGTTTTGGTATGTTCCCCTTTCTTTTCTGTGTTTGCATTCATTTGTTTTCCATCTTGCGACTGGATTGGGCAGAAGAATGTGTCTGGGGCAGTGTGTTGCCTTAAGAATATGGGGATTTGTATGGGGTAGCAGGAAAATGCCGGGGAGGAAATGATTGAGAGAAAAGGTCACTAGACAGGATGCCCTTTTTTTTTTTTTTTTTAAATCTGATATGGGAAACTGCAGAGACCCAAAAGGGAAGGGAGGGGAAAAAGCAGTGCAATGTTAGAAAAAAAGATTAGAAGTGAAACTGTAGCTAAAAGACCAAAGAAGTGCTATAAATTGTGTTAACTCAAGCTTTGCTTCTCATATATCTGTTGCAGCTGCAACTCCAGTCATGACTTAAATATCCTATTTCCACAGGCTGACAGAGCATTGTTTGTGACCTTTTCTTTGTAGGTGGAGTGTAAAACTGTGTGGTGTTTCACTCTCCACCTCTGCTTTCAATCACAAACAGTAGCGTCCAGCTGGGGCCTTTCTACGTGGAGTTTGGATGTTCTCCCTGTGCCTGGATGAGTTGTCTGTGGGCACTCCAGCTTCCTTCCACAGTCCAAAGACATTCATGTTTGGCTAATTGGTGATTCTAAATTGATTATAGGTGTGAAATGGAGTGTGAATGGTTGTCAGTGTTCCTGTGATAGACCTAACCAGGATAAACACAACCACTCACCCGAGGGCACCTAAAACAGAAATGATGGATGGATGGATCATAAACTATGTAAAAGATGGATGTATCCACCATGATGTCACTCATTGGTTTATGGCACTTTGAAGCCTCCGTAGTAGCATTTAGGATGCTAATAGATAGTAGTGTTTGTCAATGATGGTAGGCTTTGTTAGCAAGTTGTATTCATAGACCGTATGGACACATTGCACAGACATAGATACATTGTAATTGTTGCTAAGTAACGTACTATACAGATAAAATACTGAAAGTTCACTCACCAAACACAAGGATAAACTTATTTGTTGCTATTTATTAGACAGTGCTCTTCCCCCACCAATCTGATGGGCACTCCTCCCTGAGCCTGGTTCTGCCAGGTTTCTTCCTGTTAAAAGGTAGTTTTTCTTTCCCACTGTTGCCAAAGCACTTGCTCATAGGGAGGTCATCTGATTGTTGGAGTTTTCTCTGTATTATTGTAGGGTCTTTACCTTACAATATAACGTGCCTTGAGGCAGCTGTTGTTGTGATTTGTTAAACAAATTGGTAACTTTTAAAAATAAAATTCACCCCCACATAAAAGTTGTTATGAAAGGGGAAGTTACTATGCTGTAAGGATGTTAATTTCGGAGCTAAATTTAAGCACTTTAAGAAGTGACAGGAAGCTTCAAGTGGCCGTTGGAGGAACTGCCATTTTTGACACTTTCACTCTCCACCATCCATCAACTAGGGATAGTTTCTAGCATAGCAGTTATTATTATATTTCAGGTTTGCTTCCAGAACAAATTCACTTGGTGTGCACCAGAAGTCACTGAACCTATTCTAAACCATATCTGCAGTGATATATACTGACATTTCAAAACTCGTCATTAAGGGTACAGGGGAGGTCATTAAATGAGATCTTGATGGGGGTGAGCGTTTTGCCACCTTCGTTTTTCTACAGACGAAGTAGTAACTTTTTTTGCATTCATTTTAAAAAACTGACTTCACTGTCTTCATCTTCAGAGGCAAAGCAAAGCCTTTGACATCAATATGGAAGAACAGACAGAGCCGAGACACAACTGTCGTGTTACATGCTGCTATTTTTAGTGTTGGAAGAGCAATCAGTAGCGTATAAATCTAAGATTTATAAACAGCTCATTCTGGGAGAAAAAAAGGGCTGAAAGCATCTCAGTTGTGTCCAGATACTTTAATTAAAGTTTCTCCCTCATTATGATGAAAACCTGGGAATCACCTTTGTACCTGTTGTTAATTACCTACATGTTAGAGATTTCTGCAGCAGCAGGAGCAGCAGCCTGTGTCCTTGGCACAGTCGCAGCCCTCCCCCCTTCCTGTTTGTACAAGTTTGCATGTTGAAGGTGTCACATGCAGGTGCAGGACTGTACGTGTGCGTAGACGTGCACGTATCTGGCCATTCCTGTTAAGGAAGGAGGGAACGTGCGTGTTGCCTAGAAATGTGGATCGTCTCTCTTCGTTACCGATGGGCTCATCCCCTACCTCTCTCTCCATGACCCAGTTCTCGTGTGCTGACACCCCCTGTTCATACTGTGCCTGCAGCAAACACATGTTGTCAGAGCAGAGAAAGGAAAGAAAGAGGATTAAAGGGAGACAGAAAAGGAACTTGTTTTCAGAAGTTTCAGAATTGTACTTGGCAAATGGCTCGTGCTTGTTGCTATCACCTCTATGGTACAACCAAAAGAGGAGTTCAGTTGTTTTTAAAAAAAAATTGTTTAACTCTTTACCTGATACTTCATTTACTGGCTTTTTTCTTCTTTGTCCTGTATCTACAGAGCAGCTTCCTGGGTAGTGCCACATTTTCAGTTGGAGATCTTCTGAGGGCAAAAGATGAACGACTGACCTTGAGCCTCAGGTAAGGGCATGTTTCTGTCCCGCTCGCTGCAGGACCGTGTCCCTCAAACCTAAATTTAAACTTCAGTGTCTATCCATCTTCTCCAACGCGGGCATGAAACTTAGCTGGCAAAGGAAATCCATCCGCAAGAGCAATGTTTAGGAAAGCTCTGAAAGTTGCCAGAGTTTTTTGTTTCAGGGACGATTTATTTTAGAATAAAGTAGTGCTCTGATCATCTCTTTGTTTTTTTGTGGGAAATTGAAGTGGAAATAAGTGATTTTTTTTTTCCCCTGAGAGGCTTTTAAATGAAAAAATGACAAGAAATGCCCAAGTGAGGCCTGTGAGAATTAATATATAGCATCTTTCACACCACACCAATAACATTTCTAGGACATTTTGATATAATCTGGAACCACCATAGAGCAAAATCTTACGTATTCATACCGCATGCTAGCAATGAAAGGAATGTTTAAACATTAGATTCTGAAAGTCAGTGGACGTTGTAGGGCGCACATTTACTTAAAGACGGGGTTGTGAGGATATAATCAGTAATTTCGCCACAAAGAAGATGGCTTGTTTGCCTTTTTAGGGGGGGCACATTGTCTCATCGCTAACAACAGATAAGCTTTGGTCCTGAGCATTATTAATGCTGTTCCCTTCTTACAAAGTGCTTGACATGACTATTAAGAGCTAAGGCGGAGATATGTAAATAAATAGCTGGCACAGTTTGAAAGGCATAAAATTGTTTCACTGTTAGGTGTGATGATTTCACCCAAGGGGAACCTAAATATTCTGTTTAGGAGAAGATTACAAAAGAGCATTTAAAATGAACATCTGCTGATTGTTTCAGCACAGAGGAAGGACAGCGTTAGCCCCATGTGCAAACTGAATGCAGTCTTTGTGTTGGTTTCACAGTAAACTGAGCTCAAGTAATGTGGAATCTCTGATGCCACTCAGATCAGGTGGTCACCAGTTGCACACCTACATATTGCAATTGTGCACTTGATTCATTTCTTTACTTTTACAAATTAAAAACAAGTTGATCTTTTTCGTTCCCTGACTGATGCTAATTATTTTTGCTTCTTCTGTTCCATCTGCTGCAATAACACACACCCAGCATAGCCCTGAATTTGAAGCTAACATGTCCAAAGGTTTAGCTGACCTTTAAAGAAAAAGTTGCACGCGAAGACACATAAACACACCCATGGCTAATGCTGAATGTTGTAAGGCTTTTATATACCACGAGGGCGGTGAAACTTGTTCGCTAATAACTACTCTGTGACGATAATCTCTAGCTGACGTCTAGCTAACTGTCCAGCAACCACTTCTGCAAAGGAAGGTGACTTATAAGGTATTACTCAGTAAAGTGTTACTCGGCGACACTGCACATTTTAACCATGCGATGCAAAGTGAATCATTTTTGATACGTGAGTTCTTGTCAGTTATTGAGACTAATACATCATCATAAAAATATAATAAAAACAGAAGGAAATTGCACAGTAATTAAACGTCAGATGTAGCAAATATGACACAAATTAAAACTCATATGTAAATTATTAGTAATTTAAAAAAGAAAATTTGACAGAAGACATAAACACTACATTTAAAAAAAAAAAAATTCTGCCAATTATTTTGTGGTTCAGGCTTTACATGGTTAACAGAAACTTCATCATTTGGTATACTGCCTTGCAGCAGCTGAATTTTAAATGACTGCTTTTATGTGGCTCCTTTTGAAACATTGACTAGGAATCAAGCATCTAATTTCCACAGTAACCTGTGACCGACCCACCATACCTTTGGAGCCTGAAGTCCAAAGCACGTCCACAGAAATCCAGCTTGAAACAAAGATTCTGCTCTGAACACGTGCCTCAATTATAACAACCACGATGATGCAGTTTCTAACTGAACCAGTACTAGTAGGTTTGCGGACGGACGTTATCTTTATTTCGGTGCCCACAAAGAAGGTCCTTTGATAGGTGAAGTAATCACAGATGGTGGTCTTGAGTGTGCAAACCATATTGCAAAGGATACATGGAGAAGGGTGAAGGTCAGGAGCGTTACCATGGAAACCCAAGCAGTGAATCCCAGTAGGTCAGTGTGCAGATATTTGTATCTTACTAAAATGCTCACACACGTGTATTTGTTCTTGCTTTGTTCTACGTCCTTGAGTCCATGGATCATGATCACAAAACCGTCACATTCCACTTTTGTTCTGAATGTCCACTAAACGTGCACAGTGCCTTATGGCTTTTTTTTTTTTCCTTATGCGACCAGTGCGTTTGATGTAATAGGACGTTCTGCCTCCACCTGTAAACTGTTAAGATAAAACCGTCTCCTGTTTGTATTGTCAGGCTGAATTTCCCTTTTCCGTCACGCTCACAGTTGTGTTTGAAAGTACGCCCCTTCGGCAATCTTCGCTCTTTATTTCCTCCTTTTTTTTCTCGACTTTCTTTTGTTATGCTTTTCATTTCCTGTAGGTGATCCCAGGTCACAGGGTATAATTGTATCTTGCACGATTGACTATATGAGCTGCAGTGAGAAAAGAGATTACGGGCCCCCTTTCTCTGTCTGTGGTGCATGCACACATTTTTGCACAGGTTATTCTGAACAGCAGAGTGTTGTCATTTCACTCCTCTGTAGTCGTACCACATTGTTGGGTTTCTTCTCTTTTTTTCTGTTTGGCATAGTGGGTTTTATTTCTGAGGATAACATGAAGTCCCCCCCATGAGACGTTCAACACCACCACAATGCATTTTTTAAAAAAAAATCCAAAATCAACAATCGCCTGCCTATTCAAGGCCTGCTGTTACTGTGCTATCTTTATCACTGCTGCTATGGCTTTATCCACCTGCACAAGCTGAATTCGGCATGTTCAGCTATATTCTCTGAGGTGGCGTTGCCCAAGACTCTGAAAAGGGGTCAGAAAACCGAGTTTTGCACACAAATCATATCGATTTTTTTGAAACTTTCATCTTTGCTTTGCCTTTTTTTCTTTGAAATTAGGGGTTAATTTGACTTTTCAGGGTTTTGGTCATTTCTTCCTAGGTGAAACTTCAGAAAACCTTTTGCTGAAAGACATAAATACACTAACCAGCATGCTTTCAAGTGAAATAACTCTGCAAGAAAAAGCACACAGCACACTGTACTGTAATACAGTGTTCTGCTTGTCATAAAAAAAATCCTATCCGAGCATTCATTCTATTTTTAAGTACCTTAAAGTACCATTGAGACAAACTTGTGTTGCACTAAACAATGTCTGTTACCACATTAAAAATCTTTCCTACAGAAACGCACACATGGAGTCATTATGTCCCAAAGAGCTCTTGCTGGTGTGGCATTGGAGCCCAGAGGTTTTAAACTGACACCCAGCGATGCATGTGTAAGCCATCCAGACACACCAAGGAGAGTGCCTTTTATTTGATATGCTGTTTGCATGTTGGTTCATCCAGCGAGAAAACATTTCAGAGATGAGGAGCTTTTCATGAGTATGCATGATTCATCCTGGGCTGTTTGACCTGGTGAAGAGTCTGTGATTCACAGAGCGGGGCACGAAGGCTGCGACACTGACGTGAGGCAGGAACGCAATTCATTCTCCCCATTACAGGAAACAGATGCTTCATTTAAATACGGCGTCCTAATCCCCACTCAGTCGGTTGTTGCAGAAAGTCAGTTAATTTGAGCTGCTTTGCTCGGAGGAGGGAAATAGGGAGCGCTTTATCTCAACGAGGCAAGGATTGATTCCCTTCAGTGAGTCTCAAAACCAATATGACTTTGACCAACTTTTCTTCATAAGCTCTGGGTTTATATTGGTGCTGAGCATAATGTATGTGGAGCTGAAATTGGGTTGGGGGTTTTTTTTTTGGCCAATTTCACTCTGTTGCAAGGCTGTCCACCTCAGAGCTCGCTCCTCGTTCCCACGAATTCTTTACATTCCGGCTCCTCTCTCAGGTCTCACGCTCGCTTTCATGTGCGGCTGGTTAGGATGTTTGTCACGGATTGTTTTTGTTTTTCCGTAAGGTGCAACCAGTTTGATTTAGGTCACTTTTTCTTTCTTTTTTTTTCTTTATTTATGAAGGTTCCTGTCAGCTTCGTGTCGAATGAGCGGGTTTGTTGGATACGAGGACTCGGCCCGTGTGAAGATCTTTCTCTTTTTGTTGACACCAGAAGCCGCTGAAGTGATGATGAGAAAAATCTTCCCTTCCTGCAGCCTCTCAAAATGACCAAAAAAGAACACATACAGAGGCCCATCAGACACTCAGCGGCGTACAGACAGACGCACACTCGCACATGTCTTTAAAGAAAACACAGTTGAGCAAACAACGCACAACACCAGAAAAGGTAGTTTGAAGTTTGCACCTTTTATTAATCAAAGTTTCTGTTTAAAGGGAATTATTGATGACATAGGTTGCCGGGCACATAAATTCAGCTTAAGTTTGCCTGGTGGTAATTTTTGTAACTCACCTGCAACATCTATCTGAAAAGATTTTTTTTTAAAAATAACCCTAATGTTAAATATCTTCTCTCAAGGTTTCCATCTCTTTGGATTTCTTAGAAGATGATGGAAATAGAGGTAATCAAGGCTGGAGTTTGGAAGGGTCACGATCATACTCTTAAATACTAGTAGGACTAGTACTGGAGTAATCTAAAATTAAATTATTGAACAAAAAAGTCACCGTGACTGTGGTTGGTTTTATATCGAGGATGTCTGTATGCCGTCGTGTGCACATGGCTGCCTGGCCACACACGTGTATTTGTCTTTCAATCTATATTGCATCAAAGCAGCACGGCTTGCGTTTTCCTGCCTGAGGTTATACCTCTGAAAACTCACATACAAACTCCTCACAGCCCGCGCCGCTTGCTGTGAAACACGAACAGCATTATATCCAGTGTTTTAAGATGCATTTGTCGAATTCTTGGCATGCTTGTTCGTTTTCCATAATGTATGTTCGCTGCACAATGTGGGATGCAGTAATGTTTTTGCCACTTAGAGGCGGCAGAACAAGCTGTAAACACAATATTGACAAATTACCACCGTGTGCAGTTAGGCGATGTGTTAGTTATTAGTTTTAGCAGCTTATTTGCACATTCAGGCACTGCAGAGCAATTTTTAGCACATTTTAATATGCGCTCTCGGTTTCCGTCTAGCTCACGAACATCCAGTGTTATGTTACGTGTCATTTATACTCAGTTGTTGCTCGGTTTTGGGTTACAACCAAAGGAAATATTGTTTTCTTGAACTGACTGCCAGATTCCCTTATGACCTTTACCCACACAGAATGTGGAGCCACTACAATAGCTAATCACCATCTTGTTTGAGTTCTTAATTACCTGCTGATTGCAAACAGAGATGCATTGATTGCATACCTCTGATATTTACCTATCAGAACAGCTCACCATGTAAAATGACTACATGGTGAGCTGTTTACCGGCGGTTTATCCGTGAAATGTCATTGGGTGTTTTGCCTTTTTAGTTCAGACTCAGTTGAGACATTCGTCGGCTTGTATTTGCTCTCTATCATGTCTCTGCAAGGGCTGTAGACATTTAATTTGGAAAATAACTGGATAACAATTGCTAAGTAACTACTAGCTGTACTTGTTTGTCCCTTCAGTGTAAAGTTCATCTCACACAGATTGTAAATATAGCTTGGTTTCAGCAGGGATGAGCAATGAAGCCACTGTACTAGAGGAGCTGCAAAGATGTCAGTGCTGCAGAGGTCTCTCAATAATGCATATTATATATACACAGAGGAAGAAAGATGATGTTTGCATAAACATGCAATTGCCTAATTAGTGACTTCATACTGCTATTTCAGCAATAGTTTGGCCCTTGCACTTGTTCTGTTGCCCTCTCAGTCTCTCACACTGTAGTTCCCCTTTTGCACTTCTTGTTATCACTAAAACTTTATGCACTCAGTAGGAGAGGCACTCTCTGACCCAGTTCTAGAGCACAGTTTGAGATTTGATTTTGATATGAATTTGTATGCTTGTGTTAGTGTGTGCGTGCCTGTGTGTACGTGTGTATTGGAGATTTACCATGGCGAGGCTACATTATCACAGACCAGTGCTTTTGCTGCCTGGCTTCATGGCTTATTCATCCATTCCCATTAGATAGGGCCTTTCTTTATTGTCCCACCAGCACCAGTTTAGCCTGCTATCATGATAATATCATTTTACCACCCCAGAGTCCTTTGTATTATGCTGTCCCAATTCTCATGCTTTTCCACAGACAGCCAACTCTCCTTTACACTGTATCCCCCGTGGCTGATTGTATCGGAGCCTGACCTAAAAGTCTAAAGATCAACTGTCTGATCCAGTTATACTGGAGGAAAATTGTGGCTCTTGCTGGAGCCGTGAGTATGGTCATACTCGTGTGTGTCGGCTTTTGTATTTTTCACACGTTAATCCTACCCTCCTTTGTTGCACACACCCACATATATGCTGTCACTCTCTCTTCTGCATCGGCACGAGATTGTCAGCTCCAAACAGATGAATATTAAGTATTTTTAAAAATGTAAATGGAATGAGGTGTGTGATTTATTTATTTATTTTTTTCCCTACCGTAAAAATGTCTTTATTTATGGCTTCTTTGTTTTATCAGTGCAGCAGTGAATGGAAGAACATATGTACTGAAGCGGTTAGAGGAGACTAAAGGACACTTAAGGCTATGGCATTTGAGTGAACGGCTGGTGGGAAATGTTTTATCTGTAGTCTGCACATGGAGAGGACTGTTGGAAGCAAGTTGGTGTGTGTGTGTGTGATGAATCATCCAGGAATGCATTTAATGTATCACCTCATGCGCACACAAACACAGACTGTATGTTCTAGTTAATATTATTAACACACACAAGATATTTAAAGGTGGGTGGGGGCAATTTGGGGCTAAAATAAATGCACACAAGACTTCCTCATTTTTACTCCTTCAACACTAAAGCTGGTTTATTCGCTGCACATTCTTCTGCATAATATGTGAGCTCCCCCAGGAATTAGGGCTCATGGGCTGAATATGAGAATAATAAACTCGGCCAGTGCAGCTCAGCGGCATTAAAATGCAACTGAGTGAAAAACTGTTAAATATGTATATAAAGTTTACACGGGAGTCTGTGCAGTCCGCTGAACTCAACTAAGTTACAGGTTTACTGCTTCCACAGGAAAGAGGAGGGTGATCAAAAGCACTTGATTAATCGATCATCAACAAGTGTGAGCACCTGTGTAAAAGCAGAAGTTTTGGTAGTTTACTGGTCTGTAGGATTCAGGTGTGTGTTGAATGAAGCAGTCTTCCTAGGACTTGATGTCCCATTAAATTCAACCCAAGGTCAGGCCATGCAGAGCTTAGAAAAACCCAAGAGCTACAGGCTTCAGTCAGCATGTTAAATGTTTGAACTTCATGAGAGTGCAATTTTAGAAAAAAAGACTGAACGAATAAGGCTTGTTTTGAAGCACAGCTCGAGTGTGCAAAGTTGCATGTGAACAAACCACAAGAACAATGACGAAACGCACAGACAAACCAAAGTGGAGATGTTTGGCCACAATACACAGCAACCTGTTTGTTGAAAACCAGCAAGCAGCAAATATGCCTCATACCAAAATGTCAAAGGTAGTCATTGAGGGTTGGTCTTTGATTTGGTTTGCAGCCATGTGACCTGAGCACCTCGCAGTTATTGAGTCGACCGCTATCTGTCAAACAGCCTAAAGCGACGATCATAGTTAGGTCATAAAATAGGATAATGATCCAAGCACAGCAGAAACTCTACAACAGAATGGCTAAAAATCAAAGAATGAAGGTGTTGCAATGGCCCAGTCAAAGTCCAGACCTCAACCTGACCAAAATGCTGTGGTTGACCTTAAGAGAACTGTGCATAAATAAATACCCACAAGCCTCAACGAAGCAATCTTGTAAGGAAGAGGGGGCCAAAATTTCTCTAAAGCCATGTGTGAGACTGATTAAGTCATTCAAAAACTGATTAATTTAACTAATTGCTACTAAAGGTGCTTCTTCAGTACCTCTGCTGAATCACGGAGTGCACTTAGTTTTTCACAGGACTTTCAGAGTCGTGTGAAAAACAGGAAAATATTTTTTTCACCTTGCTTTAATTATTCGGTCATGACTTATTAACAATGGCCATAAAGGGTAACGGTACATCAGGGATAACCTAAGCTTACTATAGAGCTCTTAGGCTAAAATTGACATTGAGCAAGGCAATCGCTTTGTGGTAGCTCAAGGTCAGTCATTCCTCAGGTTCTTCCTGTACATCATGTCTTTGCAACATAACACTAATAGGTGATAGAGAAGGAAAAATTAGATGCAGCGTGAAGAGCCAAAGATGGAGGAGAGAGATTTAATAAATCTGGCCCAATGTGGTTCTGAGGCATGCTAGGGGCACAGCTCATGCCAAGAAATAATGGGATGATAATGAAGACAATATGGAGGGAAAAAGAGGCGAAGACAGTAAGTGCATAAAATCATGTCTGGCAGGTTTCTATTTGTTTTTTTTTTATGCCATCCTCTTTTTTTTTTTGCCTTGAGATTAAATTGTAGTGCGCAATAATTCAACCCCCCTGCTGGGGCACTGAACACAGAACTATGCAATGCATCCCTTTGCTCCATCTCAGATGTTTCATGCATGCCTCGGAGGACATTCTTGTCTGCCTTCCATTATAATAACTTTGGAAATTTGTATGCATATAATGTCTTTAAAAAATCTAATGTTTCATCCATTGAAATAATGCTTGTATGCTGCTTCCTAAATAATATAAGATTATTTACTGTATAAATGAACACCTTACAAATATGTCAAATTAAAAATAACACACAGGACACACCAACACTACCACTATGTGTAATATATATGTGTACTTACATTCAAGTGATCTTGAGTGTAAGTGCTAATGTATGTATATGTCCTCACCCCAACCGGTCGCGACAGATGCCCCCCCCTCCCTGAGCCTGGTTCTGCTGCTGGAGGTTTCTTCCTGTTAAAGGGGAGTTTTTCCTTCCCACTGTCGCCAAAGCCTTTGCTCACAGAGGGTCATATGATTGTTGGGGTTTTCTCTGTTGTATTATTGTAGGTTCTACCTGTATAAATAAAACTGAAATTGAAATTTTGTGTGATACACTCTGCAAATCCCGTTTCAGATCTTTCCTTCCAAGAGCAGCCTTGAATGTGACACCGCATGATTAAGGATAATTATTAATTAATAATATAATAATTAAATGATTATTTAAGCACAAGGGTTGCAAGTGTACACTTAATCTAAAAGCTATGCTTATCAGGACAACTTTTGACTTTTGCCATCCAGCTTCATTTTTAAGACCCTGCACACCCACACAGTTGTTATTCTGGATAATAACGTCTCTGCTCAATGTAGGGCTAGGAAGAGCTACACTGGTGTTTACATGATATCACGAAGTGATAAGTCACGGTACAGAGACATAAAACTCTAATGAGCCAAAATAATTAATATGTATGGGTGAATAATACCTGGGAAATGGCCTTTTAGCTATATTATAATAAGCAGGATTTTATTTGGATTCCCAGACTGTACAAATCCCTCAACTCGTATGTTTAAAACATGTTTCGTCCATCGTTGCGCGCTCCTGTTGCCAAGATAATTCTGCTGCCGCATTTGTTTTGGTGTCTGATTCCTCTAACCTTGGGAAATCTCTAGAGTCACCAGCTCATCGCCGTAACAAGCGTCTCAACAAACAAGGCTAACACACATCTGTTGGACTTGTGTTTGTCCAATCATGCATGCTGCATATCCACTGTGACATGTATCTTCCATTAGCATAACAAGAAGCTCGTGTTGACTCATAATGTTGACACTGTTTGTAGTAAACTGTGAGTTAGGCTACACTGCGGGGATGTACTGCTCGGGTGCTTTTCTATTATTTTGTTCACCCACATTTACATAAGTGGCCACTCAGGTCTGGACACAAAAAGAGTCGGGATATGAGCGTGAATTTGTTGTTTTAGGCAAACGTGCAATCCCACAGATACAGAAACACAACACACACACACACACACACACACACATGCCACAGTGGCTTTTGGATATGTGTCCAAATCCTCCATTTAATAGTCTCTATGTTTTTATGATGAAGGCTGACTGTATCTTTGCAAAGTCTAAACTGAGGCTAGCTGCATTTAGGTCAAGGTCAAATATTTATCTAGTAGCTTTAGTCCAGCAAGAGTAAACTACACATTTTATTTATGTACCTCGGGTTGTTTTGTAAAGAAAGATATATAAATATATTATTTAAATGTGTGTGTGGGTGTGTGTGCGTTCTGCCTAAAGTTTTGGTTTCTTTGCCTATCTCCCTTTTGTGTACAGGAAAGGAAGCACAGAGAATCTATTATTACTACTGTATACAAACCACTGTTTGCATAAATTTCTCATTTCTATGCCGCTCCATGTTAATCTGAAGTTATATATTTCTAGGAGACATATAACACCATGCCTAGTGTCTTTTGAACACATTGGGAAGAAGCCTAAGCAGAATGATAACGCCCTGCCCTGTCTATATCAATGACCTGTCTCAATACTGCTCTTAAATCCCTTTCATTTACAGGGAATGGGGAAGCAAGCTGTGCTGCCTGCCATAACTGTACCTGAAAGCTAGTTTTTGATAGCAGAGTTATGGCTGACCTTTCTTAGCGTGCTTTTTCATACAGACTTGTAGTATCTTGGGGAGAGTTATCCTGAGACTGACTTTGTTGTTATGATCTCAGTCTGCTTCTTAGATATATTTTCTTTCAGCGTGTGACTGTAAATATTGCATTTTTCTTATTTTGTGTGTTAAATATGACTTTATTGAGCTTTAAATTGGCATCCCGGTGGTCCAGTGACCATGTAGGAATGGCTGAAATGCATTTTTAATTCTTCTGCAGAAATTTTAATTGGTTTAAAAGTTGTCTATTTTCATCCGTTCTTAGTGTTTGTTAGCGTATTTCATATTTCATTTTTATTCTATACCATCTGTCTAATGTTTGTTCTTTGTTAGATATAGCGCACTTTCCCAGCATTCATTTTTTTTACGATGTGGCATACACTGATTAAATGTGTTTGCCACCTGCCGAGCTTTTTACAAACATTATCTGGCTGTGAGCTCTTCTGCTTTTTCATGCACTGAAAGCCAGAAAGAGTAACAAAAATAAAATCATATACAATCTGTACCAGCATATATTGCACACATTTTTTTTACTCTTGACAGTCACATATGAACAAAACCATTGAAAAAAGCGGTCAAATGCAATCAGAGCTCTGTCGCTAAGCAACTCCCTAAACCCAGTGAGAACGCGAATTAACACATTTGCCTCAACAAAAACAGAAACTGATATCTGTTGATGAACACTTTCATTGTTCACTTATGCTGCACTTTGAACAGCCAGTAGTGAGTTAAACAGAAAATGGGGGAAAAAAGGCATAAAAGAAATACACGAGACCAGGGAGAGGACATCAGATGAGTGGTGGCTCTGTACTCAAACCTGGACAAACAGCTCCTTTTCATTCTAGGTGATCAAATAATGGTCTCATAGATATTTGAAGGTGTCTTTATCAGTGTCATGACACAGCTCATCTGGTCATGGCAATAGCAAGACTAGTTTAAACTCCCAACTTACCATATAGCCTCTTTTCCTTTGTTTGTCATTTGTATGTCTCTGAAACACAACACAACAATGGAGGACTTTGAGGGGACGGTACACCTGCTTCTCGGTTTACGGCATTTTGTCAGACTCAGGGAGCACGCTGTTGGTTTGTTAAAGCCTTTTCCCTTATTGCCGGGTTTCAAAAATGGTGATTTTAATTTTTGCGAAGGAGTTGCTCTCATGTCTCATCAAGTGACACCACTGACTGGCCAATCAGATGCATGCAGTCTGCTGATGTCGCATTTTCGCATCATCTCAGATTGCTTGGAACCCCAGCTGAGCAGTTATTAAAAAAGGTACCTGGTACGACGTGCTACCACCGAATGGAAAATCTTAGTGTGCTCTGTATTGTCAAAGTGCCATATATTGATTTAAAATATCAAATCGCATTTGACCTCAAAGTCAACAGATTGATCTGAAGGTCAAAGTGATAATAATGCTATACAGAGCTATGAAAGTATGTTTCCTACTGCTATTGTTAGTATTGACAACATCCAGGGATATAGGAGATGATATATGGTGAGTCTAAATAATTTAGTTAACTTTACGGTACTTTGGACCTCTGACCTCTTCTTCAAGGTCACATAAGGTTAAACTTTAAGAAAATGCCTGCCAATTCTGTCAGTTATTAAGGGCTTCAGTAGAGCAAGTAGTGCACTTGTTTGTAGTGCATTGCAAGCTTCTTAAAGTATGTTTAAAAAGAACAGAGAAACAAAATAAAAAATAAAAAATGCAGTTCTATTCTTTAAAAGTAAATACTGCCCAGAAAGTGAGCTGCTTCGCACTTTTGGAGTGTTTTTTGTTGTGTTTTTTTGTTATTTTTTGATGTGTGTGTGTTTTGTTATAACTTTGACTGTTTTTCATTTTTATATATCTTTTGGTCGGGCAGCACGGTGGTTAGCACTGGTGCCTCACAGCAAGAAGGTCCTGCGTTCAATTCCATCATCAGGCCGGGATCTTTCTGTGTGGAGTTTGCATTTTCTCCCTGTGTTTGCGTGGGTTCTCCCCGGGTAATCCGGCTTCCTCCCACAGTCCAAAGACATGCAGTTAGTGGGGATAGGTTAACTGGAAACTCTAAACTGCCCATAGATGTGAATGCGGGTGTGAATGTGAGTGCGAATGGTTGTCTGTATCTATGTGTTAGCCATGCGACAGACTGGCGACCTGTCCAGGGTGTACCATGCCTAAGACAGCTGGGATAGGCTCCAGCCCTCCTGCCACCCTGAAAAGGATAAGCGGAAAATGGATGAATGGATATCTTTTGGTCCTTATTTCACTTATAGTCAGTTTCTTATATTTCCCACTTGTTGAGAAGCAGACTTGGTTCACCTATGATCCCTTACCTGGAAGCAGCTTAATATGATTACACTACTAGAGCTCATGAAATCCAAACCATGGAGATACTTGACCTCCGAACTTGTTGTTTAGTAAAAAACGATCTGCGTTAAAGTTCACTTAAGCTTTTCCCAGATTTAAATCCAATCACACAATATGCAGATGAAGTTTGCATAGCTGGTTTGCTTAGTCATGGGCACCTTCTGGCCTAGCTTACACATGAAGGTTAATTCTTGACACATACTTTAGTGTTTAATAATTATGCCTAATAATGAAAATAATTGTGGGATGTAGGTCTTCAGATTTGAGTTGAGATCGTTTAATCAAAAGTGATAATTTGGACTGAGTGGCTTTCCTCTAAAAGTCAAATCTCACCATTGTTGGTTTAAAATAATTTACTAAAGAAGTTAGTTTTTATTAAAGTTTACTTTAGTCATTCGCGTTTTTCAACTAAATATTGTGCACTAAAAAAAGTCACTCGTAAGAAACTGACTGCAGTTTACCTTAAAATATTGAACCGACTCAATGAAAAGCCACTGAGTTAACCACAAACACAGTATTTCCCTGAAATAACATAAATGACTCAACTTAATCTGTTTCTCAGGAGTTTCCCCTAACACAGGTGTGTAAAACACTTTCACATAACTTTTTAAGTAAATCCAAAATGAAAAAAAGAAACGTTTTTTTTTTTAGTGTCACAGGATTGTAGCAGAGCTGTGAAGTGAGCAATCAAAAGTCAAAATCATCACTGAGGTGTTGAGAGAGGCACCGTTGCAGCCTCATCTAAAGCACATTTTCAAACTAGTCTAAGAGATGTGATATTACGCCAGAAGAGAGCAAAAACCCTGCAGCTTGTTCCTGTTTATTCTGCTTTACCACCATATGCCATTTTGCAAAGATGAAGCATCGCTGAAGGCTGATGGAACAAATGCCAACACAGGGCACCACTCTTGAGTATCAAACTCAGCTTCACTATTGTCTCCATTCTGCCTCTGTTGCTTTAACTTCACCCCTGCAAAGTCCCCATGGATTACGAGTCTTTCGAGTGCCTTAACCTACATCCCTGCGTGCTTCACTCACCCATTCCCATCTGTCATTCTGTGTGTGTGTGTCCGTGTGAAGAAAAGTGTGGGTGTGCAGGTGTATGTGCGTTGTTTTACCACCTAAAACACTCTGCAGAGCCAAGACCTTCCTACCACGTCCTCTATTCAATTCCCTTGCTAGTAAGAGTCAATGGAGCACAAAACACCTATCATTTACTGCCTACCTGTGTCAACAAGCCACTGGCACCACCTCAAGCAACAGTATCTCTTACACTCCATCTGCTTTCCTGTAGCTTACACGCACTCACGATCTTCCCTCCTCTCTAACACACACATGCACAGTGCTGTTTGCATACAGCATCCCCTTCAAACCCTCATTCAAAGCTGTATAAGGCTTGTTTTTGCTCCTCTTCCCTGAGGCTGCTATATCAACTTGGTTTTCCTTATGACTTGCTTCTAGTAGGGTTCCCAGGACCCTGACATGGATCACATTGGCGTAAACCCGTTGCAGATTTCCAGTTAACGGTTTAGTAATGATGTAGAAAGAACTAATTCTATGCCACGCAGAGCGAGGGATTGCTCTTTTGCCGTTTCTCCTTGTCTCTCTGTGCACAATTTGTATGCATGCGTTTCTGGCGTTACCGCTGTCTAATGTTGATGCCCGGGGCTTTGATGCCTTTAAACGTGTCACCAAGGTCACAAACAGCAGATGTATTGATCAAATGACTTGCATAATCTATTTATCAAGCTATCGGTGCTGTTTCGCAAGTGCCGTTTGGCTCCTTGAAGACATATGTCTTTAAAGACTGTTTCAAAATCACCCAGCCGATGAAAATAGGACAGTAGAAAAGAGATCAAATGTGTGTTGTCAGGATGTGAGATGTCCAAATCCGTCAGACTGGACACTAAAAGGACTTTAACCTGTCTGCTCTCCAGTACAAAGTCTATGTAATATCAGAATATCCGACCGAGTCCATGTTGTGAGTGTTTCCAGTCAGATAATGCATCTGACATGTGCAGTCTCCTGCTGCCTGACACATGGAAACACAATCTCACTGAGCATCAATTTGAATTCTTGATGTTTGGGTTCCACTGATTCCAAGAATGACATATTTATCTTTTATGGTTATTAAATTTTACTTGTTAATTTGAATATGAATGCATATAAAAAGAATGTCTCTAATATACATATATGCATCCATCCATTCTCTTCCACTTATACAATTCAGGGTTGCGGGGGGGTTGGAGTCTATCCCAGCTACAAACCAATTGTTTAAAATTATAACAATAAATGATAAAGTATTTATTAAAAGTTAGTTAGTTAGGGGGGGAAATCAAGAAAAAAAACTGAAGATCATTTTGTATTTTAAATCTGCTCAGGAGTGAAATGCATTTTAGCCCTTTCTGAATGAAATATCAGTCTTTGTTCCAAGGAAGAGTAGGAGCGTTTCTTCCCTTCTTTGTCCGGTCTTTCTTTGATCCAAAGGGTCATTAAGAGCTTCCATGTCTGGGCTGTTAAATTGATTACCATGTCAAAGCAGGACCTTTCCCCGTGTTTGGGAGGTTTAGTTTCTTATCTGGTCAGCATCCATCCTGTAGTCTTGAAGGTGAAGTAAGAAGGCCCTTCTGGCACTTTTGTCTTCAGGAGTCTGGCGTTCTCATGTGTTCAAGATGATTCTATTGGTTTTATGCTGAGTTTTGAGTGAACGAAAAGGTGAAACGTTGAGTGCAGCGTCAGCCGAGTGCTTTAGAAGATATGGAAATCACTTCCCATTATGCTGTTATTGTGTTTATCAGAATGTCCCTGCCACTGATGTCCTACAGTGTCAAGTGTATTGCTTGAACTAATATTAGCCCCTGTTGTCAAATAATATCAAATCTCCCCAGTGCCATCAGCACCCTTTATCAGTATGTTTAGCGCTGGCCTTAAACAAATCATTTGTTTGACTTTCTGTACCAGATGTGAGACAATGATAAGTTGTGCTTCTACACAATAGCACATTTATAAAAAACTAATGAAATTAATAATCAAACAAGCATGGACATCACCTTTTGTGAACTGATTAACTTTGCTCCTTTTGCTCTGGTTTTTGGCACTTACAGTTTGTCTACGTTAACATTTTGGACCCTTTTTTTTAAGTTTTCCATTTGATTTGATTTTTCATGCACAATAAGGAAAGTTACATAATAGCACCAACCTTTCCTTGATGGAGACACCCTTATGGGTCAACAAGGCTGCTGTGTCAAGAAAACTTTAGGTCATTTACAGAGACAGATTGATAGTTTGAGCTCCTTTCCTCCAGAGAATTACACTTTACTTCAGAGTAAATATATAGAGCTACAGCCAGCAGCGAGACTCCTCAAGTCATCATACAGTGACTCCAAGAAGTTGTCCTGCCCAGTCCTTGACTCAATCCAGCATACAACCAAGAAATAACATGTTGCTTACGGAGTTTTAGAGGCACTATTCAAAGATTTGTTGCATTTGGACACAGCTGAGCTTGCTGTACCAGCCTTTATGCTAAGCTAAAGGTCTCTCTACTCTTATTTAACAGGAAACGTAAGGAAATAAGCTTAATAACACTTAAAACATACAAACAGTAACACCTCTTTTCATCGTCCTCTGTCCTCCAGTTGATTGTGTGCATATTCTCTCAATACTGTTGGTTAGCTTCTTTTTCAATAAGATCAAAGGATTCTGTTTTCCCCCCCAGGTTTATATCTGTTTGTTGAAAAAGGATTGAATATGTCATTACATTCGAAATGAGAAAGATTTTTTTAGATCCATTTTTCACCATTCAGCACTTGCTGTTTATTGCTCTTTGCAAACGTAGCTTGATAGCTGGGTTTGACCCCTTACCACTTAGGAGCTGATTGTGCTCCACTTATTGAGTAAGTGGCTATGAAGGTCATCTGAGCGTACAGTACACTCTGTCTCGCTGCACTACCTTCCCTCTTCCACTCAACCGTCCTCTCTACTGAATTGTCATTGATCTGCGCTTAGCTTTTCTGTGACTTAACACCGAATACATGCCAGACACACAGCTGAATGACTGGAACTGTTTATGAGAACGTTCACGTCTTAATTGTGACACAACGCTCATACTATATGCAAAATAGCTGTGTGTAGTTCAGAGAATTGAAAGCAGGGAGCACATAATGGATATGTGTGCTTCTGTTTGTTGGGTGAGGTGAGGAAATAAGCAAGTACAATATTTCTGCCTGTGATTGACACTCAGTGATTGCTCCTTCCCTGTTCATATCTGGTCTTAAATTCCACTTTTATTGTTTGGCACATAAAAACTGTCATTTCTATTTAAGGATAGATTCATTTTTTTCCTAAACAACATAAGGATTTGCAAAAGTGCGCTGGAAGAATTATTGGTGTTCCGTGCTCCCGGTGTTTTTCGAACAATTTCAGTGTCGAGGGACAAAATCCACTTTCCTTGTTCAAAATGCATTATAAGAAATCTTTAGAAGTCTGAATGAGGAAAATTGAGTATCCTCCAAAAGGGTGCAAAATTCCTCCCTTGTGTTGCTGTCCCTCTGCTGCGGCTCTGCTGCCCATGAAACCACAAAGAGGGAATGTACTTTGAAAAATACTTGCTAAATCTATCTAGCTCACACTTGTGAAGGTTAAGATGCACCACAGAATGCATTTTTGCCCAGAACAAAGGCTGTGGATCGTCCCACATCAGTGACAATGAAATACCAGAGTGGGAGTTTTTTTCATGTGTGCGCACCGAAAAGTTTTTTAACAATCAATAATTCTTTCAATGTACATATTGGTGGGTCGGTATTGTTTTAAGGGAGACTTAAAATGTGAGTCTATCTTTAGATTAAAGATATCCTCGAGGTGGGAATAGCCAGTAATGCCATTATGGTGCGTGTTTTTCATTTTGTGCTGACACATACTGCTGGGCTTAGCATCAATCCCAGTGTGTTCTTTTAAATGCGATTAAAGCGCATGGTCTCACAGTTTTGTTTATTTTGATGTTTTTTTGTTCTTTCGGTTTCTGCAGGCAGTGGAAGTCTGTCAGTTTTTGTCTT
Organism: Etia nguti; assembly: GCA_015106755.1. Taxonomy (NCBI): domain Eukaryota; kingdom Metazoa; phylum Chordata; class Actinopteri; order Cichliformes; family Cichlidae; genus Etia; species Etia nguti. Next base: position 7,900 of record VUQG01008638.1, on the reverse strand, counting down.
TTTCAAGATTATTTTTGGGAGATTTATGCCTTTATTTGGAGTCTGTGAAGAGACACAGAAAATGTGGGGAAGGAGAGGAGGGGAATCCATCCATCTGCTTAGCCATAGTCGGGGGTGGTGGCGGGAGGCTAAGAAGGGTCTATTCCAGGGTGCCCTCCAAGCTGGGCATGCCCAGAAAACCTCCAGAGGAAGGTACCCAGGAGGAGTCCTGATGTTTGAACCATCTCAGCTGGCTATTTTTGATGCAAAGGAGCAGCAACTCTGAACCCCCATGATGTCTGAGCTCCTCACCCTGAGCCCAACCACCCTACAAAGGAAACTAATTTCAGGTGTCTTATTCATTCATTTACTACCTATGATTCGCTAGTTTTAGCAGCAAACTGAAGTAATTTAAATAATAATAATAGTAAGAAGACGAAGCAACAGTGGTAGTGTGGAAAACAGTGGACTTGTCGGTGCAAGATGTGCATGAGGGTGGAGATGTGGCTGAGTGTTTTAAAGCAAAGAAAAACAACATGAAGGAACCATGAAGAGAAGCTCGGAGGTCATGACACAGCAGCCAGGCAGGAGACCTAGTGAAGTGTCAGCAACAGCTTTATAGTCTGGAACACCCGCCTCAGGTCTTCCCATTTGGTACTGACAATCCCTGCCCTGCCCACCAGGTACCTGAAACACATCCAGAGGAAATCAGAGTTGAGAGGAAAAGGTGGGGGGGTTGTCACAGCTGGAACATCGATTGACTGGCAAATGAAAAACTTCACCTGCTGGCTTAACTCTCTTTTCACCAAAACGATCCACAACACCCGCGTTACTGCTGCTGTTGCTGCATCGATCCGCCCGTCCGTCTGAAGATTCATTATACTGCAACTCATGAACAAAATGCCAAGATACTTAAATTCCTTCGCTTGGGGCATCGTCTCATCCTCTACCCAGAGGGAGCAGTCCACCATTTCCAGGCGGCAGTAGGAGAATGATGCAGCAAATTGTCGGGGTGAAGAAGGAACTCGGTGCTAAGTGTGATTTGCGTCCATGTAGTGTCTTCCTAAAAAATAAAAATTGCATCACCCCAAGTCTGTCAGTTTCTTGATATGTTCTTACATAAACTTCCAGACAGCAGATGTGCTTTAGGGTGTTAAATTCTATTGAGATAATGCCTCGGCTGGTGGCAATAGTACTTTGTACGCTTTATAGTTTAACTAGTTTACACTGAAGCGTCCCTGTAGGCCTTTACTGTATGGAAATGACTATAATTTGATCTGCTGTAAGGTTTCTTTAGAAACAGAGCTATAGATATTTACTAAATACCATACTGGCCCATAAATTAATCACTGAGTTTCCTGTGCTTTTCTGATAAAAGCTTTCCTATCAAATCACTTGCAGCTAAAGTTTTTCAAATTCAGTTAAATGTATAGCAATTGTCCCACAACAGTCATTAAGTGCCTACTTGTAAGCCGGAGTCTGGATCGATGTGACTGGCTGAAAAAATAGCATCCATTCTGGATGTTTTTTCCCCACCTTGCTTCTTCTGTGAAAATAGCTTATCCCAGATGGTTTCTGACAGCAGTTAAGCACTAACATAAAGTAAATGTAGTGTGAAGACAGTTCTCATCATGCAAGAATAGTAGAGTGTGTGTGTGTGTGATGGAACTGGAACAAATAGGATGTGTTAAAACTCACAAATTGTCTGCAAGTATCAATCTTCCGCTGACATAGCTCCTATTCTGCTTACGACAGATGTATTGCATCAGACAAACGGATTCGTTTTCTATTTCAGAATTTTACAGTTTGATCTCATTGATGTATTCCAGTTAATCGGCTTGTTTTCAATAAATGTTTGCCTGCTCTGCCTTTCAAGTTTAAAAAAAAAAAAAAAATCCTGAGCCTGAGAGCCGTTAAAATATACTTAATTCTAACACAGAACAGAATTTTTACAATGGATACAGAGGGTATTTTACATTAATTTTTGATTCAGACTGAATATATGCGCATGGTGTAAGTCTCCTTCATCAAGTGAAAACCAGGGCAGTTTTTTTTTTCTCTGGGAATAAATTTCAAGTGGTCCAGACATGCCAGAGAGAGTGTGCTCAGTGTAAGTGTCCCCTGGTGATTCTGTCCAGCTCTATGAACAATGCCTGCAGTAGAGTCTTATTGATTGAGTCAGTTCCCCAGTTACAAAATGCCCAATTACTCCCGAATCACATGATTGTGTCATTTATCCCTAAAGAAAAAAAAAAAATAAAAAATCAGCATTAGAACTATTACTTCTAAAGCTGGCATTCCCCATTATTACTGTCCCATGTCCTAACATCTGTCCTTAGTGAAAACTAGCCAGGGCTATATTTAGCCACCGGTCCAGCTTTATATAGGTCAAGAATCGCATCCACACATTCACGCCTTCACTTCAAGGCTGTAGCATATTTGTTGCTGTTGTAGGATCCTTTTTTTGTATTTTTCTGACCACTTCCATTAACATTCAGCTTTAAGTTGTCCTCAAGGGCTCTTAAACATGTCTTCTTTTGGCAAATTCAGACCAAGAAACACAAATAGTTATTTGTGTGTTCTGCTGGGTAATTTAGTTTCTCACTGTTAAAGCAAAACCCCTTGCAAGAGTAAAAGCCACGGGTGTTTTTGCTTCTTTTCTGTGGCTATCAGGTGTTTCCCTCCTTGTGGCATCCCACAGAGAGAAAGCCTGACAACAACTGAAGCTTTGCTGTTTTGAAGTGTTTTGATGAACTTTCCCCACCCATGGGCTATTGAATTCAGCGTTATTGTCCTTTTCTTGGCTTTGCTCTACAAACATTTTCTTTTTTTATGGTTCACAAGAGAGCGCAAACAGGATTTTTGTTTGGTCAATTTTGCGCCTACTTTCATCCATTTAACCCGAGTTATCTAAACTTGTAGACTTTATGATCTTTGACCATTCGCTTATTTTCAGAATAATGACAGGTTGAGTAAAAACTATTATCATGCCATATCTACAGACAAAGACATAACAGTTAGTGTAAATGAGGTACTGTGTCTCCAGACTGTACGTGGGGCCCTACGTTGCAGTGCAAGCCTATTATACCAGAGTATAACTGCTCATTTCACCAAACAAACAAAAAAAAGTCCCAAATAGCAACCTTTGCCATTTATCATCAAACCACCAAAGAAGCAAATAATAGCAGTAGTAATAATAGTATTTCCAATAACAGTAGAAAAATAATGACAGTAATAATATTACTGTGGAAAACATGTAACTCATAATGATACTGAGGTCGCTGCTACATTGCAACGCACCCATAAATCCAGCTAAACCACAGGGCTGGATAGACTTGCTCAAACCAATCAAAGTGGGAAAATTAGTTTTCTTGGTTGCTAAATGTGGTTGTTTGAAGACACAGTTGTGTCACAGATCCTACATACAGAAATATTACTTTAGGCAACAAACTAGGCAACATTGCTCAGGTGGTTACCCTTTGCTCATTTAAATGAATACACACATATCTTTTTTTAAGAGTTTTAATAGATAGGTAAACCATCAGCAGTCATGTTAATGTGTTTCATACTTTGAAGAGCCATGCCAAATTAAGTTTAGTTTGTGTTTTCATCTGAAGGTTAATAATCGAGGTCGGGCTTTTACATGTTCAGTCCAAAGACAAGCGCGTCAACTGCATAACTGGTGTTTCTAAACTGGCCGTGTGGAGCAAATGGATGATTTCTTTGTGTGTACTCTGCTTCTCGGCGACCCTGAATGGATATGCTGTTAAAAAATGAGTAGACGACCTTTTGTAAGTTCAGGGTGAGGTAAGCCTGATGAAGCAGCTTAACTTTAAAATGCTACAGCCTAACAGAAAGAGGGGGGGAAAAAAAGTTTTGGGGGGCATCATTAGTGGAAAAGATATTGTATCATTAGTAGATAAAAACTGTACAAGAAGCAAAATTAAGATATGATGCTCAGCCGAAGCCTCCCGTCTTATGCAGATAACTGAAAGTATTATCATTTGCATAGTGCGGTGTATACAGTGTGTACTTAAGACATATAGCTCGTACAGTTAGAGCTTATTAGTACAAACTGGTCATTTGAAACAAATTGCATCGCATGCTCCCACGCTGGGAGATGTATCCGTAAACTACAAGAAAGCCTTTCAAAAGGAAATAACTGTTAAATGTAAGGCACTTCCCTGATAACTAATTATTTTTTGAATTGTGCCAGATTCACAGCAGACATTTTAAGCACATTATTTTTGTCACTTGAACAAAGCCATCTGATTAAGTGTTGTCATAAAAGAGATCCTGGGCCAATTAGATAAAAAAAAAAAAAGATGGGCTCCCAGGCAAAGAACAATCTGCAGATTTGTTTCCATGCCAGCTCCAACAGACGGAAAGTGACGAGGAGGGAGAAGAGGAGGGAATGTGGGAGTGGAGGGGGAAGTGTCTTTTTTTTTTTCCCAACAATGGCTTCTTTTTCAACGACAGCGCTCATCAAAACCTACTAAGTTAATCGGAGGTCACTTCATGCGCGTGCTAAATGGCTTTAGTTAAAATAAAAGGGTGTCTCTGAAGACCAGGCATTCTGTCAGAGGTCTCTCACCTTTTCCGTGCTTGTTTTTTAATGGAACAGAGAATTGGCTGTGCAGTGATTGAGCTAAATCGAATCATCCCAGCCCTTTTAAATAGGCTGCAGAAGAGTCCTTTTCCTCACAGACAGCAGTAATATAAAAGAAAATTGTATTTGAGTAGGTGCTGAGTTTATGTTTGGCTGCAAATCAAAACAAAAAAAAAAATCCTAATATATCTCTCAAAGGCATACTGTAAGTTAATTACGTTAAAGCAATTCTAACTAAGTCTCTTGTCCACCTAAATGGGGAGTTTCATTAGTGGATTGCGGCGCAGTAATCTAAAGAGTAGGGGGCCACTGTAACCCCTAAGGTTTGCCTTGGGAGGACTATCACAGAACGCGATGCATGTTAATCTCCATTTCCTCGATTATGTGTGGGCCGCTCTCAGCACATACCGTTTGTTCAAAGTCAGGGTGACTTTCTTTTCCCGTGCTTCGGTCCTCTGTTGCGCAGGAACGGGCGGGGGCATGCTAAGAAATGGGGAAGAAACAAGAAGATGAGCAGAGGAGTAAACACTGAGACAGGTGTCTGGCAAGGGACAATGATTAGATTTATAAACCAGCCAATGTTATTTTCTCTGCTTGGAGACTCCTGTAAGACATTAAGTGCTAACTGAAGCTCCCAGGGTCCCACTCCGCAGACACTTTCCCTTCAGTCTCCAACCTCTCGCTCCCCGTCCTCTTCTCCAGTTTTCACTCACATTGCTTCCCGCATCTCCTTTCTTAGCTTTTCTCTTGGGTGCCTTTAGATTTTCTCCTTTTGTATCTGAGCAAGATGGATTGGCCTTGAAAGCATCCTTTTTGCTTCCATCACCATCCTTGCATTTTCTTCTCCTCGGGCAGGGGTGTGTCATCCATCCTGTCTCCCCAGACCAGTGGCTGATGCACAACATCCAATATTTTCTCCAGCTGGAGTGGAACTGAGCACATTAGGGATGGGTCTGTTAAGGTGATCAGACTCGCTCCCGCTATACCCGGGGACCATTTTTCTTCATTTGAGAGCGTCTGTCTTGCTGCCAATACTATAGATTTTCTATCAGCTCCTTAATCATGGCCCCATGATTGGGAAAGTGATTAGTCAGGTCTCTCAGATATGAAAACTCTAGTATCAATTTTCATATCTGTCGGGGCACATAGCCTGGTTTAATAAACCACTATTTGGACAGTTAGATGAAACGTTCTTTCCTTCACCCCCATCAGCTTTCCGCTGAAGCGCGCTCGGGTTTTATTCTGCATGCAAACTCCTGGGCAAAACCTGTCAGGAAAAGGAATCGCCGCAGTGCAAGCGTCCATGTCCTGATTCCACTTTTTACTCAAAGCTTTATAATTTCACAACCTGTGCGAGGCTGGAAATAAGCTTATTAGGTTTGCCGAGTCAGGGGGGCCTGACATGAAGATTAATATTTCTGAGGCCTGTAGAGGGGCAGTAGCTAGAGGAAAAGATCATTTAACAGATGAGACATTTTATTTAACAGCTTGAATGAAGAGACCAAAAGTGAATGCATCTTTTTTCTCTCTCTCTCTCTCTCTTCATGTCTTCCTTTAGGTCATCTGATGGTGTGTGCACAGCAGGAACAGTGGTGGTGAGTCGTCTGAAGATGGGGGAGATGGAGGCGGTTGATGTGGACCAGATCACCACAGACATACCGTCACAGAAGGTAAAGTTAGCAGGCTGACTAGACGAAGCAGGAGCGGGAGTCTCCATGTGCCAGACGCCTCGTGCTAATACTAGGATTAGACAGGCACTGCACAAGTCCTCCAATGAGATTAAATAAACTTCAGTAAAACCTAATAGGGATTTACAGGATGTGAGCACGTTTAATGTCTGAATGCCTATATGTTGATACCGAAAGGGTTTTAAAAGAATGATATTGACACACATACAGTTACAAATCTATTTGTGTCCCTTAAACCTTTATGCATTCTTCTCTACTCTTAACTGGGCTCTGAGATCACTCGCCGTCATCATCAGGAAGTTAAAAGAGGAAGAAAAAGTATTCTCCCTCAGAGTCTGAGTTTTTGAGGCGCCACCAGACCAAAAGTAGAGTTGTGCATATGTACTCCTGATTTGATTTCCGTATTTATTCTCACATTCCTAAGAGGCCATGACTTGTCAGGTGAATTCATGCTGTAGATCTCAGGGAATTCAATTTCTTTTAAAAAAAAAAAAAAAATTGTTT
>VUQG01008634.1:61627-82714 GCA_015106755.1 Etia nguti | reverse complement strand
TGTGCTTTTTTCCTTTTCTCAGGAATCTTTATGAGCACATGCAATGTGGATGTTCGCTGGTTTCCTTTTGACATTCAGAAATGTGAGCTGAAATTTGGCTCTTGGACGTATGACGGCTGGCTGCTGGACCTCCAGATGGTCGACGCTGACATCTCCGGCTACATGCCCAATGGAGAGTGGGACCTAATAGGTGAGTAGGGAAAAATGTTTGCATTGCATTCACTTTTATTCAGGCATGAGCAACCAAGCAAGTTTCTCTCCGTCTTCTAGGAGTTCCTGGAAAGCGGAACGAGGTCTTCTATGACTGCTGTAAAGAGCCCTACACAGATGTGACATTTGTTATTACAATAAGGCGGCGAACGCTCTACTACGCCCTGAACCTTCTCATCCCATGTGTGCTGCTCTCTTCTATGACGTTGCTCATTTTTGTGCTGCCTGCTGACTCCGGGGAGAAGATCTCATTGGGTGAGCTGATCAAAAACTAGTTTTAAAAGACTTCTCAGAAACATGAGCACACACACACACACACAGACACACATAAGGTAAACCAGTCTGAGAATCAGTGTGAGCTCATCTGAGTTAAAACATACTTTGCAATTTTTGCAGTTTCTTGCCTCTAGTCACTAATCTCTGTGTGGCCAATAAACAAAGGGACATCAGTAAAATAACAGGGAACTGTAAAGCAGGTAATCATGAATGCAAACAATGAAAGCTTCAAGTGCAAGATGCACATGGTGTAAAAACTAAACCTGAAGGAAAATAGAAACTTCAGGCACACAAACTTGTTCACTACAGAGCCAAGCTGCTGTAATACATGGAAGAAGTGAGGTGTTTTCCATGAAAAAGATGGCGCCTCAAAAGCAGCACATGTGGCCATGACCTTTTGTTATTTTTTTTTATTGCATTGCTCTCAACTTTCTCCAAGCATGTTGCTGCAAATGCAGACTTCCAAATGTCTCTTATATGATTCAAGTGACTTGCAGGTTTTACACAATGTTCAGGTTTTTTGAAATGAATGAATATATTTTGCAAAAAGAACGTGTAAAATATGCAAAAATCTCCAACTTGCTCCTGGGTTTGAGTAAAGTAGTTTATAGGCTGAAAAAAACTGAGCTCACAACAAGCAAGCCATCCCAGAATAAATTCAAAAAAAAAATTTGAAGGAGTGGCACTGGAGGCATGAAAACAGACAAAGGGAGAGGGGTGGGGAGCTGAGAGAGGAGAGGGATTACAGGATAAAATAGAAAGATGAGAAATGCGAGGAGGAGGAACACAGACCGATGGGTGTGGGAGGGAAGCAAAAAGATAACACCAACAGGAGAAGAATTCGAAAAGGATGAGAGAGGACAGCACAAAAGAGAGAGGAAGGACAGATGAGGAGGAGAAGAGGAGAGACATCCAAATCGCGCAATAATGGGCTGGAAGAGAGAGAGAGAGAGCATTGCTGTGATCAAGCAGCAGCTGCAAATACGTTTTAATATCTGCTTCAACCTGTTTAGAGATGACTAATGTTCATCTCCTCAGGACATTAAATAGTCCAGACTTCACGTTATCTGACATTTATAGAGCTAAAACTGTTAGGCAACTAATGGAAGAGGGAAGTGGTTGAAAATTTATGACTTTATGTTTGGAAAACTGATTAAGTTTTCTAAAGTAAAAATAGAGAAAAGGTCTCAGCTTTACATTTAAAAAAAATCTAATTTAATTGGCTCAAGATTTTTTTTTGCGCCACTTTTGAATTTTGTAAAATTTTGCATATTTTTTTCCACCATTTATTAGACTAATTGTTTAAGAAAATAGAAGATTGCAGCTTGACCTTGATAATTGGATAAATCCTTCTATCTAAATGCTCTTTGACTCAGGTCTGCTTGGGAGGCAACAGCATTGTCAAAGCATAACCTCACCCTTGATGCAGGATGCATTATGCAGCATTTCTCCATAAAGGGGGGGGGGCGCTGCCAAGCCTTACACACATGGGCAATTAACCTATTGATGTAATTAAAGCTAGTGAATTGATTGGGGGGAGAGCTTACACACTGGCTTCCAGAAAAATACTCTGTCACTTCACTTGATGGAGGAGACGCGTGCACCGAGCGGCCGGGCCGTTAGGGTTAGAGGAGCATGCTTTTAAAAAGAATAAATGTCATATGTGAAGAGAAAAAGCGACATAAAAGACGCATTTTTAATTCACCTAATATCCTTAAAGAGCATTCATATTTTATCTCTCGGCCTGGGAGTTTAATTGAATGCATATGAATGGGGACAGTTATGCCAGCAAAGCACTCCCTGAATTCCGTCTGCTGGAGAAGTGAGACAGATTGTGTGGCGGGGGACAAATGAAGATGGAATTGCGGGAGGGTGTGAGGAGTGTGTTTGCGTGCACACTTGCGGCGTTTGAACACCTTTAAAAAGGGTTATATGCTGTGTATGCGGAAGTGTTTTGTTTTGTTTTTTTGCTTTAGAGGTGCACAATGCCAAAAAAGTGATTCACTGTACGAGCGTTAGCCAGTCATTTACATAAATCGAACCTGATCTCCTCCTGAGTGTGACTATTTATCAAAATACCAAACACACTAATGCAGTTTCTCAGAAGTAGACAGAGCGACTGAGGGGAGGAGACCAAACCGCTGGATCGATCGCCTTTCTCTTTCTATCTGCAGGTATCACCATCCTGCTGTCTCTTACTGTTTTCATGCTGCTGGTCGCAGAGATCATGCCAGCCACATCTGACTCCGTCCCTCTCATAGGTATGTGAAAGATGGATATATTCATAAGAAGAAGAATCTACTGCCATCACAACACACAGCATTAAATCAGGCTGCCTGACTCACTGGAAATACTGCATGTAGTTTCTATCTGATGGGAGCAATCGATACTTTGTGCTCAGTTTTTTTTGTTGTTATAATTGATAGTTAGCCTGTGGATGCTGAACATGTTGATTAAACAGTTAGGTTGATAAATTGTTGGGGAAAGACACATTTTTTTTGTAGTTTTGCCTCTGTACGCCACCTCAGTGGATTTTAAACCAAACAATTAAGATGTGATTGAAGTGCAGGCTTTAATTCGAGGCTTTGATTGTGGGGGTTTACAACAAATTTAAATGAACTGTTTAGGAAGTATGGTGATTTTTATACACAATTCCCCATTTTCAGAGGCTCAGGAGGAATTGGACAGACTAACATAGTTTTAAATATCAGGATTGTTTTAAAACTTGGATTAAAACCCAAGCCTGAACTTCCTCCCTTGAGATGCTCTGCCAGGGATTTAGTGCAGCCAACTTCAGTTACAGGCCTAAACATGCTGTCTTGGGTTGAGATCAGGTGACCAACCATTTGAAGAATATCCCATTTCTTCTCTTGGGTTGCTTTAGTAGTTTGGTTTGAGTCATTAGCCATTTGCACTGTGCCATCCACTTTAGGCTGACTCTGAGCAGGGAGTATAGCCCTGTACACTTCACAATTAATCCTGCTGCTTCCATCAGGAGTCACATCATCAATAAGCACTAGTGGTCCAGTTCAACTGGCAGCCATACATGCCACAAGATTGCCTCTACCTTGTTTCACAGATAATGTGGTATACTGCGATTGATGAGCTGCTTCTGTCCTTCTCCTTACTTTTCTTTTCCCATCTTTCTAGGACAAGTTAATCTTGAAGGCTCTGATTGTAGATCAGCATCTCTGAGAGCCTTGGTTACTGTTAGATGTTGTGAACTTGTCTTCTGTGTTCTCTTAGGCATTTTGGTGTTGGCCAATGCATTCCTTCTTTTTAAAAAACTGTTGAAATTACAAATACGGTGTCAAACAAATTATGGACCTAACTGTAGATCAGGATTTCTTAGGGTTTCAATGACCTAGCGTCAATTTAGAGGGGATACACAGGTGTCCATGTGACCATTCAGATGGTGGTTGTGTATGCTGGTAATGCTTTCAGGTTTACAGTTTTTTCAATTCATTAGGTGAGTGATGCTGCCTTTTATACTTTGCCTTCAAGGCTGAAACTGTATGCTCTCTTCTGCAATGGTCTTTCTGCAGTGCAAGAGTATAACATGAACTATGAATGGATGAAATGAACATTACCTGATTGCAGGCTGGAAAAAATGTTCCTAACGGCTGCTGTTCTTATAATCTGAGAACCAGCCTGTCGCAAAAACACATACATTGTTTCCATTTAATTTCCTTTAAATCTACAAAAAATGCCAAAGATAACACAGTTTGACAGACATAAAACAGTATTTTTGCACAAAGTCATATTCAGTAGGTGTTAGCTGAAAACTTGGCATTTTTCTGGATGATGTGCAGTGTGTCCTAAAACATTTAAGGAAACTTGACAAGTGGAGGAAAAAAGAAGTGCCCTAAAAAAAGTATGTACAGCTGATGAACAGTATCCGAAAGTCATGTTCTTAAGAAATAGGAAAAAATGCAGCAAAGACCTGACACAGGACCTGAGAAATGTATCTGACCCTTCAGTTGATCCATCTACTGTTCACTGGACCCTCATCAGAGATGGTCTGAGTGGAAGAGTGGCTGTCAAAAAAGCCATTCTCAGGGAAGGGAAACAGGGAACTGCACTGAAAATCAGTGGCAACAGTGATCTTGTCAAAATCTTGTCAAAACTGATACAATTATGAATACACAAAAGTGCAGTCAGGTTTTGATCCATAATGCAATACCATCTTGAAAGTGTCTGATTGACAACAGCTTCATTTTTCATGACAATGATCCTAAACACTTTTAAAGCAGTAAAAGCACACCTGGATAGAAAAACTAACAGTGCAGCACCATCAGTCATGGACTGACCGACCCAGAGCCCGGACCTCAACATTATTGAAGCAGTGTGGGATCATCTTGACAGAGAACAGAACAAAAGGCAGCCAACATCCAAAGAAGAGCTTTGAATGTCCTTCAAGAAGCCTGGAGACCTATTCGTGAAGGCTACCTAAAGGCACACCAAGAAAGCTTCCCTAAGACAGAAGAATAAGGGTGGTCATACCAAACACTGACTTTCAAGCAGTTGGAATTGTACAGATTGCCTTATAAACTTTTTCTCCATTTCTTTTTGCACATTTTAATCAATTTTTTGCACCTATTTCCCATTTTCATTTCAAAACATTACAAAAATGAGGGATGACTCAGGACTTTTGCACAGTACTGCACTACAGAAGACCAGAAAATCTGCACAATGCTCCTCCCCAAAAAAACTGTAATCACAGGATTTACTGTGGCCACCTGCTCACCTTAAAGTTTAATAGTCTAAATTGACTGTGGGCACACTGCTGGAAATTATGTTTAGTGAGCTTAGACGGCAACCGAGACAGATGCAAGGCCATCTTTGCCTGAAGACACAAATCCTGGTCATTAAAAACGTAAGAGAAGAAAAAAAAAAAGCAGAGTCATAATCATTAGTGTTTTCCTTTCCTTTCCTTTCTTTTTTAATTAGGAGAATCTGCTCTGGATTTAATATGTTTGATGATTCCCCCCCCCTAAACAGTATAAACTGGACAAAAGTGGTGTTATGAAGACATCAACTTTGAAAAAACAGGACAAAACCATCCTTAAAAATTCACATTTTTCTTTAGAATCCCGTCATAATGTGTTTCAGTAAAATATCTCATCTTGCTGACCTTAGAGTCCTTGAAAACAGACATTAAGTAGGCTAGAAATAAACTGCAAGATCTTTTTGTAGATCTGTTACTTCTATACAATGATTGTTGGGCTGTTTCCTAAATAACAAGCTGTAGTAGACACTGTGAAGTTCAGTGAGCCAGTATGGGAAATTACGGTGCGACTTAAAAATGAAATATTTTACCCTCTCCCACTCCTCCCAGGTCAGTACTTTGCCAGTATAATGATCATCGTTGGGATGTCGGTCATCGCCACAGTGGTGGTTCTGCAGTATCATCATCACGATCCGACTGGAGGAAAAATGCCCAAATGGGTGAGCCTAACCCCACAAACATTATCACTTACATGCTTCGCTGCTTTAATAAGAGATTGGTCTTTCTAATTCACGCAGATATAGTCAAATTAATCTTTTTGTTAATCTCTATTCAAGCTTTAGTATCATTCTTCTGCTCTGCCATTTTCAATAACATTTCATCCATTTGTTAGCTCTATACCTGTGCTCCTCTGCCAGTTTTCTTTCGCTTTTTATTCTCCGACTTCCTCGGCTGTGACTCATCCAGCAGTGTCAGTCTGCCTGAGTGTGTTCATCAAATGCCTCACCACAGACTTCAACAGGAGTGCATTTCAAAGCACTCTGGATATGTGGGCGGATTCGATTTGGCTCATTCCTTCTTTTCTTATTTTCCTCGCCTTCTTTTTAATGATAAAAAATTCATCAAGCTTTGTTTAACAAAAATTTTGTCATAACGTGAATTTTTTAAAACATGAAAAATGTTGAAAGAAGGTGTGAAATGAAAATAAATGTCATGTAATGTAATATTAACCAACCACTGAAATGTATAAACGGCATCTTAAGATGTATTTATCCGGTGATGTATGTTTGGACTGCAGAGACGAACTGACAGGCCTGCAGTTTTCAATTCATGTGCATTAGCTTTACTGCATGACAGCGCAGATGCTCGATGTATCGACACAATTCAAGGACGCTTTGTTGATGAATGGCTCGTTCAGACAGTCCAATGGCCAATTAACGGGCTAATTGATGTGGTTCAGATGAGGGCATCGAACCATCACAGTTCATAATTACAGCCCCTGAAAAAAAAACCCACGTCAATGGTAGCAGCAACAGAGACGGTTACCTGGCTGGTAAACATACTCTGTCGAGTGTAATTGAGCAGTCATCTGGACATTAGCTGCTCATTAGATGCCAGACACCCATCTGGACGCTGCTGGGCCAGAGTGCCCTTTCGGGGGACTTGGAGTCTTTTCCCCTCGGAGTCTTTTTTGTATTTTGTGGGAGAGCAGAAGTGAAGGTTTAAATTTGAATAAGCTCTTTATTTAAACACTGTTCAATGAAACATTACAGCAAGCTTGTTAGAGTCATAAAACAGTAATGTGAGCACCGCTCTCAATAATTCCACTGTTTGAATGTATGCCTACCTTTCTAAGTATCCTCTATGTGAGGAATGCAGTCAAAGAAAAAAAAAAAAATTTTCCTCAGGCGACCCTGGTGAGGATCTTATACTTCTACAAGTGCAGCTGCAGTTTGAAAGAGACAAATAACTGCCTATTAGCCCAGCTTAACTGGTGTTAGGTGCAGGTCAGGATGTGTAGCTGCTTTTAGTGCTTCGTGGCTGCTTTCTTATGTTTTCTTTTACTTCTTTGAGTGCTTTTATGCTCTGTGCTCCCTCGAGGCCCCCACTCTCATCTCCACATATCTCAATGTCCCTCTCTCTCTCTCTCTTACTAGGTGCAGCTCGTTTTGCTGCAGTGGGTAGCATGGTTCCTGCGGATGAAGCGCCCGGGGGAGAGTGACGACCCAGAGCGGCCACCTTGCGCCCCACACCTGCGCCGCTGCTCCTCGGGGTCACAGAGCGGAAGCATCCCCAACCCTCCGGACTCCACCCTCCACCCCCTGCACCCACAGAACCTGGCTCCCCTCCAAACAGGGCCGCTTCATGCGGGGCACCCTCACCTCCAGGCTCAGACGAGTGCTAACAACAACGGGAATCTTCTATATATGGGTTTCCAGAGCATGGATGACCCCTCGGTGCTCCCGGAGAGCATCCAGAGAAACAACATCTCCGCCGGGCCTCCGCGAGTGGCGGGAAGCCCACCTCCACACCTGCCATCACAATTTTGCAGCTCCCCTCCACCGCCTACGCCTAATGTGGATACTGTAGGATGTCCCAGCACTGTCTCCAGTGGTGGGGGCTTTGGAGGTGGGGCGGGAGGCCTTGGAGTGTGCTCCACTGTAGGGATGGGAGACCCCCAGCTCCAGGCCATCCTGGAGGAGGTGCGTTACATGGCAGACCGCTTCCGGGAGCAAGACGAGAACGAAAGCATGGCGGAGCAGTGGAAATTTGCAGGCGCTGTGATTGACCGCCTGTGTCTGGTGGCATTTAGCGTTTTCAACATCATATGCACCATCTCAATCCTCATGTCTGCTCCCAACTTTGCGGACGCTATTTCAAAAGACTTTGTCTGAAAACAAAGAAAAAGAAAAAAAAAAGGGGAGGAGAAGCGTGAAGGAAAGGATGAAAGAAACTAAATATGGGATAAAAGATGGAGTGGGCCCCGATCCAAGGAAACCCAATTTCCAGTGGACTGTAGGCTCTGTGATTTGTGATTGCAAGGCAATGGGAAACAAAAAAAAAAAAAGGTTTTCTTTGCAGTACATTCTGTTTTGGAACTGAAATAAAAGAAGAAAACAGATGAAGAAGGGGATGGAGAGTGAAGGTAAAATGAGATTACAGCGAGCGGGTTGCTCTATCAGATTCTTGAAAAGGTGAAATGGATTCTTGTGGTTAATTCAAAGACTTTCCTCCAAAATTAGGGAAAGCGCTGAGCCGGAAATGGATAAAGTAAGGGAGGATTATCAGTGTAATCCAACCTGGAGTAAGAAAGCTCTTAGAGCAAGAGAGAGAGATTGAAAGAATAAGGGTGGAGAAGAGAGAGGCAGATAGATAAATGAGACAGACATTTTACTGTTTCATTTTCTTGAAGAGAGAAGACAGCCCCAGACTCCCACATGTTGAGAAAATACTGCATCATTTAGAGTGATGTGAGGACGAGAGGGCGGGGAGAGGAGACAGAGACTTTTACAAGGACAGACAACAAAGAGCAGTCGTGAAGGAATGAGACTGCCTCTCCCACGGCACTGGCACAGTGAGGCACGGTAAGCGGCTTGTTGCTGGATATGCAAAAGTGGACCGAAGAGCAAGAAAGCACAGAGGAACAGAAGAGGATCTCATCTATTATTCAATCGCACCCATCTAATGACCGTCAAATTGAAAGACCTCGGATAATCATCAAGACTAATAAGCTTTTAAAAGATGAAGTCCCTCCAATGCTCGCAAGCCACTTTAAATTTCCGAGGCCTTATCTCTTTGAGACGATTGCCAATCTGCAACAATCAGCAGAGATCAAAGCTCCTCAGCAGTGTGCACAGTGTGCGGCGCTAATCATGACTGGGAAACTGAATTAACTGGTCATCAGTGATGCAGTGGCCGGTAGCTGCACCACAGTGGAGACCTGAACCGATAATAACTTACGAGGTAGTCATCTAAGTGGATCTGGCAGCTCGTAATAGACCAGCGAAACTCATTGGATTTCATATTAAAAGGTTTAATAACTCAGAGGGGAGGTCAGGGTTTTAAAAGGACACGAGAGGCAGAAAAATAGGGCAAGGGCATTCAAAATAAAAAATCTATATTATGGCGAAAAAACATCCCATCAAATTTCTGTATGATCTCTTGGGAGGTTTAGAGTCTCCTCAGTGATCTAAAATGAGATAAGAGAATTTTATAGGATCATATTTTCCATGAAATACACTGCACAGGCAATTTGAAGGTTTATGCAAACACACAAACTAAATTATATGGACAAAAGTAACTGGGCACACCTCTTAATCTTTGAATACAAATGTTTTTAGTCCCATTGCTGCAGGTGTATAACAGCAAGCACTCAGCCATGCGGTCTGCATTCAAAAACATTTGTGAATGGGTGAACGAGTGAATTACAGCGTGGTACTCATATCGTGCAGTCAGTTTGTGAAACTTATATTGATATTTAAAGATCAGCTGTAGCATTACTGCTTTCAGCTGCTACCCTGTCACTGGGGTCACTGCAGCGGGTAGCTCTACATGTTTGCCGGATGTACTGCAAGGCAAAAAAAAACATCAACAACAGCAAATAGTAAAATGCTGCAAAGGTGACCAATACACAATGGAAATAGAAAAAAAATGCAATAAAATCTCACAAAAAAAACAAAAACAGCTAATCCTTACTGGTACCGATGACAACATCATTAGTTCTCATCTTTTTCTGCCACACAGCACAGATGAATCCTCTGCTTCCTTTAAGCGTGTCTCAGTGCAGTTCGCATTTTTTGGTTTCTGTCACATCCGCAGCTGTTCCATCACATTATTGTCACCCAAAAAACACTTCTGTTGGGTTTTGTGTGCTTTTTCCTATTTGCTGGTGGGGTTTTTTTTTTAAGTTGGAGTGCATTTGAACCCTCAGAGGCACCGTACAGATGCCCTTCCTGATGCAATTTGTATTATTGCAGTGTAGAAGTGGAAGGAAACACAGCAACTCTGACACATGAAGTTACAGAGCGGGGTCGTTGAACGCTGAGGTGCATAGTCTATAAAAGTTGCCAATCCTCTGCAGAGCAATAAACCTCCCCTGAAGTTAATATCAGCACAATATCTGTTCGCTGGGAGCTTCATAGCATGGGTTTCCATGGCCGAGCAGTTCTTGTAGAGGCAGTGTACCAGTGCTTTTGTCCATAGAGTGCAAGTCCAGTCAAACAAAAAATGAATTGTTTCTGCAGAATGCATATAAAAGATTTATGTAGTAATCGTGATGTCAGCGGTGGTTAGCAAAGTCCCATCCCAGTCCAGAGCCTGAGCTGAGCATGCTGGCTGTTTGCCATCTTGATGATTTAAAACTGGAAGTGATGAGGAGGGATGATGTGACTGAGAAAGTGGGGGATGCTGCATGCTCGTAGGGTAGCAACTTGTCAGTCACAAGACAGGCATGCCCTAATGCACACACACCCTGCTTTATCTACCTTTAAGAACAATGATAGGATCGTATTTTACAAAACAAACATCGTATTATCCAAGAATTGAAAGTAGCAATCACGATCATAAACTCATCAAGAGTGTTTATTGAAATCAAAGATAAAGTGAGTAGGATATTTTTTCCCCCTTCATAGACTTCTATTTTTGGTCTGAGACAGTTATGTATTGGCTGCACTTTTTAGACTCCGTAGCTTTAACTACCTTTTATATATGCTTTATATTTGGGTGTCTGCAAACAGTTTGAAGGTATGCAAAGTTAGTCCTGTTTACAAATATCTATAGATTAATGTAGCTTCTCATCATCGGTCTCGCCAAAGTTAGATTTGCTTCTCTAACTTTGAGTGTTTCTCAGCAATTTACAGAAAGACGAAAAAAGTATAAAAACGTCCATTGTGCTTAAACAGGATGTATCTAAAAGTGTTCCCTCGTCGTTATATAATACAACACGAGTGCACTTAACAAGTCCCAGAACTGAATGGAAATGTAACATTGTGAAAAATATTAAAGTCGCGTGACCCTACATTTAGTCAGTGACAGTGGAAATGGGAAAGGATAATTTATAAGTGTCTGAAATCTCAATTTGATCCTCACTATGGAGTAAGCTATACTGAAATAATGGGAGTTTAATGATGCGGGGATTTTGAGCACAGCCAAAGATTATAAGGGAAGGATGAGTCATTCAAACAGCTAGGATAGAGCCCACCTTTAACAACTCAGAGTCTGCCAGTGTTTCGCTGATGCTATTATCTGAGCATTTCAATGTGAATTTCTATGTGAGTACAATTCTAGTGCACAGCTACTAAAAAATGTTCAAACTCCCACACAACTCAGAATTGGATAAGTGGTTAAAAAAGATGGAGGGATGAATGGAAATTGTTCAAACTAGTCTGTGTGTTGCTTTTGAAAGAGATAATATGAGTGGTTGTCTATTAGGATGTAATGCAAATACAGTAAAGCCCATCATTTGTTGTTCGAGACACAACTGTTACGGTTTTGCGTCTTTACACCACTACAGAGGATTTCAAATCGAACAATCACAATGTGACAACCATTTTTACACGTATTCCCCCATCTTTAGACTGGATGTGAGTCTGTAACATCCTAGAGAAAAAAAAAATCTTTGAACAGATGAAACTAACATGAATTTGTACCAGGATGATGGGAAGAAGGAGAAAAACAGCTCGTAATTTCTGCCAAACACGGTTGAGCGCTTCACACTGCAAATGGATAATGACCCAAAGCAAACTGCAAAAGCAAGTCAGTCACAAAAAGCATGCTTTTCAGTTATTAACTACAGAACTGAAGAAAGGGAGACTCATTTCAAGAGAGGAAGCCCAGCATTTGGTGATATCCACTGGTTTTAGACTTCTAGACTTCAGGCAGTCACTGACTGCAAATAGTGCTTAAAAAATAAGTCCATATATATTTAATAATATGTAAGTAAGTCCAATTAATTTTGAGCCTCTAAAAATGGGAGAGGGTGGATGAAAAAGGCAGTAATTACTAAACAGTAAATTCAAGCAACACTTGAATTAAAACTGCACTTTAATCACATATTCAGTGCTATGTTTAAAATCCACTTTGACGGCGTGCAGAAGTACAAAATATGCGTGACTGTCCAAACACTTATGGATTTCACTGAAGAAGCACGGAGCCTTAAATAGCCCACAGAGGTCTGGTTTTAACATTAAACTGTGGATAACGTGTGTTTTCCTGCAACTGCATGGCAGGAACGTATGGCTCACTATTCAACCATACATTCAAACTGTAAGCAGAGACATAAATCAATTTCATTCAGTTTACCTGACTGCTGTGTTGGAAAATATCCTCAGAAACTAAATACCCCACTGAAGGATAAAAGCAGAATTTCTCTGTTTTTTTCAACAAATCCCAAGGTTGATGCTATTTTTGTCTGTAATTTGAAAAAACAGCTAAGCAGTGTACTTTCTAGCAACCGTTTTACACTGTCAGACACACATTTGATGCTGTTTTTGCAGCAACAGAACAATGTCTGAGGGATTTACCCTGATAAAATACAACAGTGCCCGTGTTCATCGTAACAGAGGAATATGACACTTAGTGTGAAGTGTGGCTCATTAATGCGTTCCTTAAAATTTTATGACACAAAGGAAAAGGAAGCTTTGGCCACACAGGCAGTAATTTCAGCAGATTCGTTTTTGTTTTAATGGGAGTTGATGACAATAAACAAAAATCTCCTACTTTACTCCTTTAGGACAAAATATGTTTACTGCATTACATTCCTGACCAGCACTGTCCGTCTCTAGTGGCAATGCACATGTATTTTCTCACTGTGAACTGATAGAGTGTAGAGACAGCTGTACAAGTCCTTTATAACTGCTCTCTACTTGCCTTCATCTTTTGTCTTCTCTCTCTTCCTCTTTAAAGCAAAGTCCTCTAGCAAGGCAGAAGGTAAACTTCCTGCCAGAGGGTTTGCGAAAGGATGTTTTCCCTTGAGCACATACTGACACCTGAACACTCACATCTCTGTACAGAGCATTTCTCATCCTGAAAATAAAAGATTCTCTCTTTTTGTTTTTCCTACCGCCTTTGATCTGTTCTGCTCCCTATTCTTTCGTGTTGGTGTTGGCTGGCCCAACACCCGAAAAGAAGAGAAAAATGACAGGGTGGGGATAAGAGGAGGAGAGAAAGTGCTGACGTGCAGTGAGCGCTGGACAGGGCCTTAATTGATCACTCGCTCAGGAGGGAGAGAAGAGGGAGGTGGGAGGCAGGGGAGGGTTAATGGAGGAAAGAGGGGGGATACTGGGTAATTCATTGGATTTATGAAGGACAGCGGCAGGGGAAATAGGCTCACAGACAAGTATAGCTCAGTCACAGCGATCAGACGAAAGGCCATGCACTATATCACACTGCAAGGAAAAATATATACATATTTAAATGGAAGATTTGTGAAGCCTTTGGAATTACCGGGATGTTTTAAATCAACAACACACAGTACACAACTAAAGACAAACACATTCTCACTAAACTACGCTAAACAGGACCTAAACACCAGGTACAGTTTTAAAAGTAATAAAGTAAGTAAGGAAAATGTATTTATATAGCACTTTTTAAGACTGGAATCTATTACAAAGTGCTTTACAGGGAATATAATAATACCTTTATCGACACTCTAATCGTTGTCGGTAGAAATATTAAGTGGACTTCTTTACCAATGACCTCTCCAAATGCTCCGTGGAGTCAGGAATTCCAGTAAAAGTGTCTGCTTGCCATTCTGCCAATGTTTAAAGGTACAGTGTTTAAAATCTGACCACTAGATGTCAGTAGATTGCAGTCAACCGACTCCTGTTTTCTTACCCCTCCTCCTAGACAGTGGTTGCTATAGGACAAACAACTCTGACTGTCATTCATCTTTAGTTCAAGTGTAGGCTGTCAATCTACTGTTTACCTCAGCTGGTGTCCACACTGAGGCTGTAAAACTTTGTGAAAGGCGTTCAATACAAGTTGATGAGTCTGTGAAGCTCACTTCTGTCCAACGACAGCAATACTGAGATAAGTTGTTGTGGATATCCTGAACTTTTCTGTTGGTAACGCCTGCTGTTAGCCTCTGTTAGCTGCTATTAGCCAGTGTTAGTGAAACTTTCTTTGAGGTAGATCTAACATTGATGGACTCTGACAATTAGTGAATAAACTCTCATACAATATGAGAATGTAATCAAATTGTTTATCAGAGGGAAAATGTAATTGTTAGGACACTAGAGCCTAACACTAGCTGGCACAATGTTAGCGTATAGCCGGCTGTTTTTAATGTTTAGCTGGTTCATTGTCAGCTGTCCAGAGACAGGAGGTCACATGTCCAATCTGCTCCTCCTGTCATGGTTAGTGGTCGGAAGGACTCAAAATGCAGATTCTCAAATCCTCAGTGCAGTGCATTTATTTACAGTGACAAATGATTACACAGACGAGCAACAATTTTGTGTCTGGGTTCTGAGCCAGCTGGAAGCACTGAAGGCTCCAAGCCTCGATATGGGCTTGGCCAGAAGCAACACCAGAAACAGGTCCACAACCCTTGACTCTTAGTTCAGAACACTCACTCTTAAGTCCACTCTCACCAGGGTCTGGGATTGGAGCTTAGTCAACAATCCAGCAGTGAATGAATGTCTTCCTCTGGCTTAAACGGAAACTGGCCGATGACCAAATAAATCATTGGCAGTTGTGGTAATCAGCCCAGGTGCAGGCTGGGACCGGAGGAAGACACACCTCTACAAAGCAAGGTATGTTTAGTGACAACAGACAGAGAGGGAGAGAGCAAGAGAGACTGGAGGATCTTCACACCTCTGCCTTTGGTGTACTACATATGTGGCCGGTCTCGAGCAACATTTACTAGAATGATTATAAGTCTGTGAGAACACATCAGTTGATGGAAGACATAATTATACGATAATCGTGTATATTTATGAGCACAATATTCTGTTTCTCTATCGAATAACCTCAAAACAAATAATAAAAGGACTGACTTTACCTTCAAAGTCTACTGTACTCCTGGAAAACTGTTTGTGTGAACCAATGCTCTATCACAACAACTTTCACAGGACCTTGGTATTGTAGAGATGAACAAAGCAGGAAAATGCTACATAAAACATTTCTAAAAAAGAATAACAGAGGAAATTCTGAGCTGCTGCTGTTCTCCCTCAAAGTGGGCATCCTGCAGAGATCACACCAGGACCATGTGCAGTCCTCTTAGCCAGGAATAACAGCAAAACACCTGCAGAAATCCCTAAACCCAGCTAAATTCTGTGTTCATGTGTCCACTTTGAGAAATACCACTGCTCTCCAAAAGCAAAAGCTGCTTGTGTTAAGTTCGTGAAAGACCACCTAGATCACTGATGTCAAACTCATTTCAGATTGTGGGCCAGACATCAGCCCACTTTGATCTTATGTGGGCTGGAGCAGTGAAATCCATCTTGCTCTCAGTGTAAAGAAGTTTAACTACACATTTAATCCCTGAGATATTTTAATACAGGAAAAGATAAGTGCAATTTCAACAGAATGTCTCAAATTATCTATGAAGAAAATGAATGAAATCTGTCAGCACAACTCTTTGAAATTAAATGAAAATACAGTTTCAAGTCTCAAATTTACATCTTCCTTTACATTTTCCAAAGCTGAGTAGTGGGTTCTGGTCCTTTTGTTTGATACCCCTGACCTAGATCTGTCATGGAATTAAGCACATTGGGAATAAAAAGAAAATCACAGAGAGAAAACAAATAAATCAACAACATAATGTTTGCAAAATACACAAATTCCTGTTTTGGAAAAGCCAAGCCAAATTCTTTACTTTACCCCAATTGAGATGCTGTGGCCTGACCTGAAGACT
This sequence comes from Etia nguti, assembly GCA_015106755.1. NCBI lineage: Eukaryota > Metazoa > Chordata > Actinopteri > Cichliformes > Cichlidae > Etia > Etia nguti. Next base: position 66,647 of record VUQG01008634.1, on the reverse strand, counting down.
GCTGTTCAGTCAATACATGCTCAAAATATTGATGAAATCAAACAGTTTTGTTGGGAGGAATGATCCAATATTCCCCCTCATCTCCTCAGATGTCTCATTAGCAGCTACAGGACAGCTACAGGGGATATCTGCTAAATAAGATCACAAGTTACTGAAATTCTGCCTGGATTTAGACCTCGAATCAGTCCACTCCACCAGGTTAATGATTCATCTGCCATCCTGACATTAAACAGAGGTTTTTCTATCAAAGTGTTAATCGGTCCTATGAGCACAGCAGGAAGACTAAGACTCGGCGCCACGGGTGGGATTATCATCATTGTCAAGCTGTGGTCAAACGATGGAGTGAAACAGGCATCTTTTAAACAGCCGGTGCTCCCCCTCCACACGACAAATGAAGGAACAGGCTAAACAGCTTTTACTTCTTCTTTGCTAAACCCTTTAACCTCTGATAAATCCAGCTTTTTTGGCTTATTAGTGCATCAGTGTCGACTTTAAACGATATTAGACTCATGTAAATATGTTTGTTCTCTAGTAATTATCTGGGAAACCTCTAATACCAGCAAATTTGAGCAAATGTAATATCAAACTGGTCATGGAAGAGAGGATCTGAAGGAATATTTTGCAGAAATCCTAGTAATTCAAAGGATAGTGCACCAAACAAAACAAAACAAAAACCACTATGTATTTTAACACATCCATACACCCATCAAAGGGCACTCTGTGTGTTTATGTGTGGCCTTCACTGTCACTCAGTCAGTGTGTCAGACTGAGTAAAGATTCAGGGGTGTATTTATAGTAGTATTCTGGTCCTTATTCAACCCAGGCAAGGCTCCCTGCTTGATGAGCCAACTTGAGGGTCGAAAAATGTGCAGCGCTAGCAATCTGGCAGCACTTAGATTTACTGTGTTCACTCAGATGGAATAAAAGAAGAGCGAGTGTGCGAGGACTGTGTGTGTCCATGGGGAAGATGAGCCTCAGGGTTCGGGTATATGCACAGAATCAATCGTGTTTTTTTCCCCCCCTTTATGTTTTTTTCTCTCCTGATTCTCATTTAATAAGGGCGCACAGACCTAAAGGTTTCAGGCTTCAGATTTTACCAAATGGATGATTCAACTAAACCTCACTGGAGGCACATTCGGCCTCACACAGCCGGCTTTATGTAAGCTAAAAAGATGCAATTACTGCAATGTTTATAAATCAAACAGAAAGAAAACAAGTTAAGCTAGAAAAAAAGGACTTAAAGCAGAAGAACATCTATTGCATGAGCCAAAAACACACTGCAACGAAACTACTGACATTTGCATGGCTACAACACATTAATTACATGTGTAAACACATGCAAATGCACCCACACATGAGCATCCACACCTGTTCTTTCTGAGCATCCCACTGCGCTGTGCTGCTTGACTGCATCCCAGCATCTTGCGGCTGAAGCCAATCAATGCCTTTTAATTACCAAGGGTCCAAAGCACTGGTCGATACAGCAAGAAGAGAGAGAGATGCTCCAGACTTTGATTGATGCTCACTCTTCCCAGTGAGCCTACCTACAGATGTGTCGTTAGACTTGATTAATCCTGCCAAGCCACATCCACTCACTTTACAGACCGCCGTTTAACCAGCCTGGGCTGCTGCGGTCACAAGGTTAAGTGGACACGAGGTGTCTGCACGAGGAACACAGACCCCCTAACAAATAAGTCAGGGGTGGCTGACTGCGCTTTACATTATTGGCTAGTTGGCTGTTATATTCTAAGCTCACTGGCTAGTGGGAGATACACTCAGCATGCCAAAATAAAAATCCTTCCAACAAATTTATACTCAGTGATAATAAAGCACTGGCAAAGACATGAATGCTTAGAAGTTTTTACTCCACTTTTAAACAGAAATAATGGACTGAGACTAATCTCTTCAGTCATCTTTTTCAGTGTGCTCTCCCTTGATGTGACATTTTACTTTGATAAAGATGGGAAACCAATACAGAAAAGAAATTAAACTTAAAGCAGCAGAAGCAGAAATATTCTGACCTAAAGTAAAATGATTAGATCTCCCACCTATTCAACATTCCTGGCTTTTGAATCTCATTTGAAAAAAAAAACTGCAATGCATGATTCCTGTTTAAAAGTATCCTGCATTTAAGTCTTGAGTTGAGTCTTTTTGGAAACCTCTCTTCAGAAGACCACAGTAAGCATTGGCCTCATTTTATTACATGTAAATTAAACATGTAGTAATGGTGGCATATATTGATAGTGAAATGACTGAAAATAACTAGTAACTGTGATTTGTGGGATATATTTATACTATAACAGACTCATGTTTAGCTGTTGCTTTCTGGAAAATTCAGCAATTCACTGCAAACCCAAAGCACTATGGAGTGACCTGATACTCTTATTATTTTGAATTATACATTTCATTATTATATAACACTATTTACGATGTCAAACTGCAAAATATGAAGCGAGCACTTAAATAAAAAGCTATTTGCTTCGCACATTGAAAAAATACACCAGAAAGGACCCAAAAAGAATCAATCAAGGAGTAAAGACCCCCTTAGATGGCTCTGTGTTAAACTGAAAATGGCACGTCGAAAAGACTCCCACACTGTTTCACTGCGACTTCGACACAAGTGGACATTAAGTGGACTCAACACATTTTCCCTCAGGTGTGACCACAAGATAAGCAGCCACTCTGTGGGTCTGAGGACATTATTCCAACCTGACAGATAAAGTGGCTCGACTGTTCAGCAGACAGGCCTTCTTGTACAACAAGAAGGTTCCTCCTCCTCCTCCTCACCACCACCACCACATGTGATCGATCAAACAGTGGCTGTAGCTCCATCTTAGCCCTCAACTCTGCTCTGACTCTGGACTGTTTATACTACTTATTGATAGCTGAATTTCAGTAAACAGTGGTGAAAGTAATACTGTAATATTGTACTTGAGGATCAATGGTCAGTGTAAAAATACCACACTATTAAAGGTCAACTGGGTATGTTGCTTTAGATGTTAGACCTGTCTCCACCTTTTTTACGCATCATGTATTCCGTCTTGCTTTTGTTCTTGTCTTCAGGGCATACCTCCACCTCGCCAGGGTCTCTTCCGCCTGCTCACTACAGATCACAACGTCATCTGCAAACTCCACAGAGACTCATGTCTGACCTTATTTGTTAACCTATCATCCCTGCAAACAGTAGCAACTGTACACAACTATTACATAATACTAACTTACAGTGTAGCAGAAGCCATACAGTAACTGACTGACTCATTATTGTCATCTACACTTCAATTTCACAAACACTAACTAATTACTGCTTCTAGATTTCAAATTTTAAAAAATCCTATAATGCTTTTTGTTGTTTTACTGTCATATATACACTGTTACAACAGTGGATGCTCATATTAAGCATAGTCAGAGTTTCAAATAATAAAGCTCAGTTTCAGACAGTTTTTTCAGCCCTTGGATCTGTATAATATCAGTAAGAGTAGAACATTCTAATGTGGCCAGCCCCAAGCTATGTGCCCAGATGCCAAACCCAGCGACTGTTTAAACCTTCTGTTTTTGACGGGCAGCCAGTCAGAAGAAACTTAGCTTAATGGGGGAGGAGCTAAACTGTTTTTCAAAATCCTCATAATACTGCTTGCTAGGGAGTCAGTTCCAACACTTAATTAATTCTCAGATGAGGCCTATAACAAAGACAAAGTCAATTATTCAGATTAGAAGAAGGAAATTGGAGGTTACGGAGCTAAATGACAAGCACAGTTGGTAACTTTGGCTACAGATAATCATCTTTTTAAGTATTAAATATCCTGTGTAAACTGCCAGTAGCAGTTCATATAATCTTAATTAGGATTAATGGCAGGCCAGCATTAAAATGTGATGGATAACGAGCATTACCAACTGGGGAGGTGGACACAAGAAAAATGAAGTCGTGAGGGCAGGTGGTAAAGTAGGGGTGGCAGCCTGCAGTCAGCACGTAGCGCCCCCGTGAGATGGCTCTAATGAGATGAGTATTTTCACCTCAGCAGTGCCAATACACACAACATTTTATGGGCTCCGTTCCACGGGGTGCATTAAGAGACCTTGTATTTTTTTTGGTCTGAATAATGCCTCACCTCAAGTCTCTTCAAGTCTCCCCTGCCTCCCAACGGACCTCGACAGCTCCTGTTGAGCACAGTGAACAACATTAAGATCTGAGCAGCATGTGACCATCAAAATGTCACTGTGCTCGTTTCTCAGCCAGAGTAATGTGCCTGTGGACTTGTTAGTGGCTGCCTTGGGACTTGTAACATGCTGCACAGGGCCTCTCCTGTTCCTACAAACCTGAGGCTAATTTGGAGGCAGGAAATGTTTTGGTTTTTTTACAAGATGAGGACAAAAACACAATAAAAAAAAAAGAACAAACACACAAGACAGTTATAAATAAATCCAAAAAGTTGTGACATCACACTTCCTATTCATCCGAGACCTTCTTAACTGTTGAAATGTTTCCTGCCAGCAAACTGTCACATTTGTTCCTCGTCGTGAACAGCTTGCCTTCACTTTGTAACCACTGCAGCATATAAAGACAAAAATTGCTGTCAGATCAGCTTCAGCCCCTTAACTCAGTCATTCTGTGCCAAACTGTTTTGCTCTGAACTTACCACTTACAATCAGCGGCTCAGTTTGGACTGAATTTGCATAAATGTCTCCCACACACGCAAAAAAATTACAGGTTTTATTCCTCCAAATGGGGCAGTTAATGTAAGCCTGAGAGATGAATAAAAGGCATGAATGAAACTCACCTGAAACAGCAGCATGCTGGGCGGCTCAGGAAAGAAATGCTTATAGATGTGGTTAATATATCCTGAATAATATTTTGACTAATCTAAATATGAAGACATTTAAAGCCTCTCAAGTGCTCTTGTGGCGACCCACTAGAGGGCTCCACTCACACCCAAGCTGGGAGGAAGGGTTCTGCTGTGTTTGGGCGCAATATGCTCAGTTCATGTTTGGAGGTGAATAAAGTTGGAGTGTAAAACTAGAACTC
>VUQG01008634.1:10621-47825 GCA_015106755.1 Etia nguti | reverse complement strand
ACAAAAAAACTAAAAAAAAAAAAAAAAAAAAAAAACAACAACAACGGAAAACAACATGCTGATGCCTCAGCAAATGGAAGTAAGAGCAGTGTTCCTCCTTTGCAGTTTCTGTTCTTCCTTTTTCTAAGTTAGCTTTATTGCTCCACTGTCAAGTGACATCAACACTACTCAAACTTAACACTGATTTTAAACGTAAGCAAAAGAGCTTGTAAGAACTGCTCTATTACAATTAACACTTCAGGTTTTACTGAAGGCCAGGTCTTTACATTCCTGCTTGTAGATTTGTTCACTTGGCTGACATTATAACAAGTTCTGTGTATGGACACATTTCCTGTTACGTTTAAATACCAGCTATGACTCAAAGGGAAGCAGTGTTTCGACGAACGCTGATAAATGGAAACAGACTTGACGAATGCTGGCACGATAGATAAGAGTGTCAACAAAACATAAAAGCACTTCTAAAATGATCTCTTCACGTATATCAAACCCACTCAAGGTCATCCATAGCGATAGAAAAAAACAAACCCTAAAAATCAAGATAAAGCACCTAAAACTTCCCATGTAAACAGCGCGGCTGGTGCGAATGCTAGCCAGTGAGAGCAAGTAAGACCACACACTCCTGTCATATGATGCTGAATTTGAGTGACAACACTGCCATCCTCTGTCATTTCACAGGCTAAGAACACATATCATCCCTGTTATGCATATGACTACGCAGTGGAAACTGGACTGTCGTCTAAATGTCGTCCTCCATCTCCCGCTGGAGCTGACACTGAGCAAGGAGCTAGCCAAAAACACTAGCTACCTGGCTCGCTAGCGAGCTACAGCTAATCAACATGCACAGGCTGTTGTACAACTTATGTAAGCTGGTTAGCTTTCTAGTTATCACACCGGAGCTACAGCCTTAAATATTTACTCAGCTCAAAACGTTTCAAAGCTGAATAATTAATAAACTAGTGAGTTACTTTAATGGCAACAAGAAGCGAACCTCGAAGACGGAATAACACATGCTTGAAACTGGATCCACACAGGCTAAACTGGGTAGCTAGCTCCAATTGCTAACTCCCCGTCCTAACTGGAGGGGACAGAAGCTGACTTACACCTCCAGGATCCTGTCACCCTTCACTATCCCGGCTCGGTCCGCAGCACCTCCGGGTAAAACAGCGCTGACATGCTGGAGAGGGGCGTACAGCTCCCCGTTGATGCTCCGAAGCTGTCCTCCTTCGCTCACTTGACCGCGGACATTGAACCCGTAGCCGGACTCCGACTTGACGATCCTGACTATCCGCGGTCCCGATGTGACCATTGCTGCGCCGTGGCCCGCGGTGCCAGCCGACGAACCGACAACCGGACCGTTACGGGATGCCGAAGGGAGAACGGGCCGAGTTTCATCGCCTCCTACATCCGCCATCTTATTCACAGGCACTACCCCTCTCCAAGTCGGCGTCTTCCAGCAAATTCAAAACAACACTCGGGCTCCGTGCCTCTCTGTGAGGTTAGCTCCACAGACCGACTCTGTTGGTGATAACCCGCCCCCTAGCAGCGTCACGGGACACGGCCATGCAACGTGACCTGCCGGAGGCGTCACCGAAAGTGTGTTGTTTACTCTCGCTTCCATTCAACGCATAGAATGGAACAACGTCGTTGTTGATTAAAACGCATTCTTAATCCCTTTTATTTTCTACTAAACCCTTTCTGTTTTATCTTAACAGACAAAGAGTGCCAGTGATTGCATTTAAATGATGCTGCAAACTTTGCAAAGAGTTAAAGGATGAGGGGCAATACACCCAACCACTGTTGAGAAATATTTTTTCACAATTTTAGTTATGACTCTACAGAGGAATCCAGAAATAATGACACTATAATCATAAATATGTACATTATTTTATAGATTTTATCAAACATGTACACATACAGTGCTGTAAAAATATTTACCCCTTTCCTGATTTCGTCTATTATTTTAATATTACAGATAACTCGAGTAAATACAAAATGCAAGTTTTAAATAATTATTTCATTTATTACCAGAAAAAAGAAACTATCCACAACAACTTACCCTGCATTCACCCCCTAAACCTAACAATTGGTTCTTGCCACCCTTGGCAGCAAGAACTGCAATCCAATGCTTTTGTGAGTCTTTCACAAAAGCATTGGATTGGAGTAATGTTTGCCCACTCTTCTTTGCAGAAATGTTTTATTTCACCCACATTGGAGGGGTTTTGAGCTTGAACGACCTGTTTAAAGCCATGCCAAAGCATCTCAAATGGTTTTAAGTTGAGACTTTGACTAGGCCACTCCAAAATCTCCATTTTGTCTTTTTTGAGCCATTCAGAGCTGGACTTGTTGGTGTGTTGTATGATTGTCCTGCTGCATAACCCAGCTGCACTTCAGAGCATGATCTGATGGCCGGACATTCTCCTTCAGGATTTTCTGGTAGTGGGCAGAATTCATTGCATCAGTTACAGCAAATCGTCCAGGTCCTGTAGCAGCAAATCACCCCAGACTGCCATGCTACCACCACCATGTTTGACTGCTGGTATGATGTTCTTTTTATGAAATGCTGTGTTAGTTTTACGCCAGATGTAAGGAATCTCAAGCTTTCCAAAGAACCTTCCAAACAATATTTTCCCAAAAGTCTTGAGGATCATCAAGATATTTTTGGATAAATGTGAGACGAGTCTTTGTGTTCATTTTGGTCAGCAGTGTTTTTTTTGTCCTTTAAACTCTCTCACTTTTGCCCAGTCTCTTTTTTATTGTTGATGAACATGGACTCTGATTTTAACTGAAGCAAGAGAGGCCTGCTGTCCTTCAGATATTGTTCTTTTTGCAAACTCATGGATAAATTGTCGTTGAGCTCCTGGAGCAATTTTGGTAGGCTGGCAACTCCTGGGAAGGTTTACCACAGTTCCAAGTTTTCTCCATTTGTGAATAATGGCTCTCACTGTGGTTCACTAGAGTCCCAAAGCCTTAGAAATGTCTTTGTGATCCTCTGCAGATTGATAGGTGTTTATTACTTTTTTCCTCAGGTGTTCTTGCTACCGAGGGTGGTACAACAAAGGCTGATGACTTTATCAGATAGGACCAGGTTTGGTTAGTCTTTCCCCCTAAAAAATAAAATCATCATTTGATGATCTGCAACATGCAAGAGTGACAAAAAGGCAAAAAACTAATAAATCAAGAAGGGGGCAAATACTTTTTCACGATCTTGTCCTATTTTAATGTTCAACATTTCTTTCTCATTTATGTCAAACCGCTGATTGTTTTATGTCATCTTATGTAAGCCTGCTAAACAGGATTGCACAACACAATTGCTGATTCCTTGTTTTAGAGTAGCGAGGGAGAAATAATCTGTCACTTCCTGTTTTATTTCATGGAATGAAAACTTGCAGGTTGTAAAACACTGAACCACATGACTTGTCTTTATTGCCAACAGTGCACTACAGTAGAATAATATGCAGTCATGTTAAAAAAAAGTTTTCACAGAATCTTTTTGCGGACCCATAAAACCTAAATAAACCCTTACTGTTTCCATAGGAATTAAGAGGGCAAGTATGAGCTAGTTACTGCTAATCAAATGTGGTTGATTAAAAGATCGTCAGCAAGTGTGAGCACCTCTATAAAAGCAGATATTTTGGCAGTTTTCTGGTCTGGAGCATTCAGGTGTGTGTTAAAAGAATGCCACATTCTTGCCAAAGTGCAATGCTCAGAGAAATTGCAACAATACTTCAACTACATCTCAGACTGAACAAATGTTAAAGTTCATGACAATACAATTAGAAAACGACTGAACAAGTACAGCTTGTTTAGAAGTGTTGCAATGAGAAGGTCTCTTCTCTCTATAAAGGACATTGCAGTAAAGTGTCCTTTGGACACACAAATTCAAAGTGGAGATGTTAGGCCATGATGCTCAGGTTTGGCAAAAAACAAACAAATCATATCAGCACAAATACCTCGCACCAACTATCAAGCACAATGATGGAGGAGTGAGGATTTGGTGATGACTGAAAAAAGTAGGCGCTAATGTAGGCCAGAATTCTTTGTAAAACTCTGCTGGAAAACCATGTGGACCTGAGGCTTTATTGTTTGGAAGATGCTGTAGGGCTTCATGGAATTCGGACATTGAAAGAGGTGAATCCAGAGCCACAATCTGTCATCTAGTTTCGGTAGATTTATCTTCTGCAATGTCAGCGTTGGCAGGATTAATCTGTGTTGAGTATAAAGCTTCATAAAAGACTAAAAGATTTATTTATTTGTTGTGGATCATGAGTAATGTTCCCAGTAAAATCCTTTATAGAATAAATAGTTGTAGTTGTTTTTTCTTTATTTAGCTTTAACTGGTTAGCAAGGAGTTTTTAAGATTTATTACAACGTTCAAAGTTCTCCAAACGCAGCCTTTGCATCAGAAACTCTGTTCTCTTGTTTTTGTTCTAATTCTAATACAAGCGTTTATTCCCTTCTTTTTCTTTTGTGAACAGTAAGATATTATTTTCCTCGCATTACTACCTTTCCTATTTCACACAGAACACATGGAGATATTCCTGGCAGGTCATTGTTATCTAAATACATTGCCCATTCCTTTTTAAAACGGTTAATGAGGTCTTGTTTTTCAAGTAATGACGTTTTAAATCTCCAGCTTCTAATTAGTGGTGTGACTCTTTTCTATGTCAGAGAGATAGACGATGATGATAGTGATTGGGCTTGTTTTGCAGCCACAAGACTTGGGCACCTTGCAGTCATTAAGTTGACTAAGAACTCCTCTGTATACCAACCTATTCTAGAGTCAATTGTGAAGCCAATTGTCTGACAGCTGAAGCTTTGCTGAAACTGGATCATGCAACGGGACAATAACTGTAAGAACAGCTGCAAATCTCCAACAGAATAAGTGAAAAAGAAAAGACTCAAAGTGTTACAATGACACAGTCAAAGTCCAGACCTCAGCCAGATAAAAATATTGTAGTAGCACTTTAAGAAGGCTGTGCATAAACAAATGCCCACAAACCTCAACGGACTGGAGCAACATTATAAAATTGAGTAGACCAAAATTCCTCCACAACAATGCGAGAAACCGATAAAGTCATACAGAAAGTGATTACTTCAAGCAATTGCTGCTAAATGTGGTTCTACAAGTACTGAATCATGGGTTGTACTTGGTTTTTCACAGGACTGCATAGAAGGCTTTGAGATTTATTTTTTCCACATGACTGTAGGGGTTAAACCTATCATCTCAACTATCCATCGTATTAGTACTGTGAACGATTGACAAAAATTCCAAAGATTCATTCATTGATTAATTTTCAAGAAAAAATGTACAATTAAAGAAACAAAAGTGGGAGATGGATAAACTTTTGAAAATACTAGCACCACTGCCACCGTGAGACATATTTCTCTTTACTATATGCAACTATGCAACACACACTCTAACTATGCAACAAAAGCTATGAAATAAACAGGAATGCAATATTATGCCCCAAGTATTAATTCATCCTCAGTCTTACAGGAGTTACTTGCACATGCAAAGTCATGTGCTGTCAGTTCATGTCCTTTATGTTTTTCTAGGAAAATGGGAAATAGATGCAGTGATTTATGGAAACATGGGCAAAGATACATGGAAATACAGCACATATAACAAAAACAGAGTTTGAATGATCCAAAAATGTTTGATATGACCACCTTTATTCTTTGACATAGGCTAAAATATTAGGGATTAGGGAAGCTTTCTAGTCAATTCTTTAAGTAGTATTCAGGATTAGCTCTCCAGGCTTCTTTAATGACATTAAAAAACTTTTTATGTGTGTTGTGTGTTGGGTTTTTTTCTGTAGTCTATCACAGTATTGTTGCAATATACCTTCCCCTTATAGTATTTGTGTAATTTAGCATATAGCAGTCTTTTCTCCTTGTTTTCATATCTTAAGAATGACTTCCACTGAGACTATTTCTAATGAGACTTTGGAGCCAATGAAGGGCCAGGCACACCATCACAAAGCCTGAAGTACTGATATTTATTCAACACAAAAGCCTTTGTTGGTGATGACAGCTTCAAGATGCCTCCTGTATGGAGAAACTAGCCGCACGCATTGCTCAGGTGTGATTTTGGCCCATTGTTCCACACAAACAGTCTTCATATCCCGAAGACTCCATGAGCCCCTTCTGTGAACTCTGACCTTTAGTTCTTTCTATAGATTTTCAATTGAATTCAGGTCAGGTGTTTGGCTGAGCCATTCTAGCAGCTTTACTTTCTTTCTCTGAAACAAACTGAGAGTTTCCTTGGCTGTGTAATTGGGATCATTGTCTGCATTTCATCTTCATCATCCTGATAGATGGCAGCAGATCTTTATCAAGAATTTCTCGGTATATTCTTCCATCCTTCCTTCGATTATATGAAATGTGCCAGTGCCGTATGCTGAAAACAGTCCCACACCACGATGTTCCCACCTCCAAACTTCAATGTTGACGTGGCACTTTTGGGGTGATATGCAGTGCCCTTTTGACCTCCAAACATGGTGTGTATTATGGCATCCTAAGAGTTCAATTTTGGGCTAATCTGACCAGACTTTTTCCCAGTATTTCATGGGCTTATCTAAATGTTGTTCAGTAAACTTTAAACATGCTTCAACATGCTTTTTCTTCAGCAATAACCATGCATACAGGCCATGGCAGTTGAGTGCATTACTTATTGTTTTCTTTCAACTCTTCAGATAATTCTGTTCACTCCTCTGCTTGAAATCTTGCGGGGAGTACTTGGTCGTGGCTGGTTTATGGTGAAATTATGTTCTTTCCACTTTCGCATTATGTCCCCAACAGTGTTCACTGAAACCTTCAGTAGTTTAGAAATTCGTCTTTAACCAATGAAATCAGTATGTTTTGCAACAATAAAGTTGCAAAGGGCTTAAGAGAGCCCACCATGAAATGTTTCTTCATGTGTTCAATACTTTTTCCCTGTGTCATTTCTCATTATTACACTTTTCTTAATTCATTGTGTGATTTCTTTGTGCATGTGGACTGGATGGGTTGTTACCGACATCTGGTGAGCAGAACAGCAGCTTTAGAAATATATTTGCTTAGAAAACTGGCGACGTGTTCAGTACTTATTACCTGCTGTGTCTCTGTAAAGTTATAGCAGACTACCTTAAAACCTCAGTTAAAGCAACAACATGTGACTTCAAACTACAATTACAGGGTAATGGAGTTGGGTAAAATGTAACATAATAGCAGCACAAGCAGAAAAGTGTCATAAAGTCAATAAACTGATTCAAATATGGCCAGGGGTATTGTAAAACCACTGCAGGCCTTCAGGCTATTACAGCTTCGCAAGCCCCCCCCCCCTCCAAAAAAAAACCAACTAAAGTTTTCTGAGACCCCAAATGACCCCAAATGATTCAAGGCCTATGAAGTGAGTTGCTAGTATTAAAGTAACTTCATGCAAATTGTGTTTTACCAAATTAAAACCCAGAGTGTGTTTAATTTAAGGATGCGTGATGTAAGGATGTTTGACTTAAGAAGTTCACTTTTTATTAGTGAGAGCAGGCTTGCGTTCTTTCTTCTTTCAAAAGTTTCTTCAGTGCAACTTCAAAAAGCGTGCTCTGGTAGATATTTTCAGTTCTGCATCTCTGTCAGTGTTGGTGACATCCTTCCTGTCAGAACTTGCAGTGGTATTGCTCCTTTCCTGAAGTCACTTCAGGAAACTTCAGAAGATACTTCAGCTGCAAAGCATGAACTCTACTGATAGAAATATTTTGTTTTTTGAGGCAAGCATTCTTGATATCATCAGCCTTCCAAAGATTCTGCAATTGCTCAATAATGGAACAAATAGTTCTCCCAGTTAATGTAAGAATGCACAAAATGCACAACTCTAGTCTTTCAGAGAGAAAAAAAGGTTTATTTCATTTTGCATTGCAGTATAAGTTTGACTTCATTGTCATATATTTGTGTTTATATCTTCTTCAAAACAGCTGTCAAGACAGACTTCCTGTCACAGAATTGCAGCTCTCTCAGTTGGCCACAAGGTGGCGCTCGGATCCTTATTTTCTGGAGACGAAGTACTCGTGGCACATCTCAGTGAGGCAGCAGACCATCCTGACAAACTCACCAAAATCCACACTGTTGCTCTTGTCTGTGTCCAGATCCTTGAAGATGCGGTCTATTGCTGCCTGGTCATTGGCTTTCTGTAGTTGAGAAAAGTGTTAGCTTGAATTTAGACACTAAGTGATCATAAAACAAAGAACTGCTCAGCCTACTTCTGCTCAAATAGTTGCGCAAACCACAGTGGAAAATCTGTGTATTTTCCACTCTCTCAAAGTAAAAGCTCTGCATCAGTAGGCCAGTGTTTTCAGGCAACCTACTGGGTGCGCATGTCTGAGATAGAGGGAGGATAGAGACCACTCACGCAAAGCATTTCTCCAAACTCATTTTGAAGAAGATCCTTCAGCTCTTCCTTGCTTAGGGTGTTTTTGTCTCCCTCCTTGCCAGAGTATTTATCAAAGGTGCTGATGAGCAGGGCCATAGCCTTCTGGATGTCAGACATGATTAGGGCTAGTTTAGGGAGACAGAAGGAGAAGAAAATGTTATGTCTGAGACTGCAGTGGTATTTGTTTTATGCAGGAAATCCAAACTGATTAAAGAAAGATGCTTCTCCTGAATAACGTTTACACATAATTTTGCTATGACTCATTATCTGGTGCAGATTAGGTTGAATCACGTGGTATTGTGGTCAAATTTGGGATCTTAACAAAGGACATCATTGATATTTGGAACACGAGGAATTATTTAGAAGTAAACGAGGGGAAAAAAAGGGAATAGGCAGGGCTTGTTTGGTAAAACCAGAATTAAAAAGATTGAGTCGTTTAACCCAGTGAGGTCCATTTTAGGTTTGCCTGCTTCTTATAAAAAATACTTCATGAGGATTTTTGGCTTTTGAAAGTAAAAAAAAATCATTCTAATAAATATAAAAACTAGTAACATATTTAAAAAAAAAATAAAAAAATAATGATGCAATTATGCTCCTTTCAGTCACTTTTGAACCACTTCTTCAAATTAAATTGCTAATATATTTAAATTCTGGAAATGTATATGTGCAGTAAAACATATGCATATGCAAGTGCATACTAGTCTAATTCAACTGATGAGGACGTCATAAGCAGAAAGCAGTGGCTGATATTACTGTGTTTGTCTTTGCCAGGGTTTCTCTGGGTTCTCAGTGGAGCTTGATAAAAATAAACTCAAGATTTCCACCTGGGCCCCACCACTCTTATTTCCCTTTTCAGCAGTCTCTAATGTAGCGTCTCTGCCAAGTGACACAGGACATTGTTATGGCAACAGCAGAAGGAGATAAGGAAGCAGGTTACGGCTTGATTAAAGTCCCCAAAGCAACATCAGATGTCTGTTCTCCTAATGTAGTATATCTAAATTATGCGTTCTTTCCACTTGACTGTACATACCCAAGAGATTTGCTAGTGGTTATGTTGTGAGTCATACGATGCTTTTCCCTCTCTGGGGTACGCTAAGCTGAGGAAACTGTGGCATCAGAGAGTTTGGAAACAGAAGGGAGTTACAAGGAAAGACCCCAAACCAGTAACGCATCATTCCTCAATTAGGTTGCAGTTAAAGGTGAGAATCGAGGGGTGCTGCTAACCAAAAAAACCTTTAATGCATCCGTAAAAATTAGTTCCCAAAACAAGTTAGTGGGATTCAGGCAAAATGAGCTCAGTCTTTTGCAGCATCAAGTTTCACAAGAAAGAAGAGAAGTTAAAGCATTAAAGTGCACATGGATGTGACAAACTTTGCAGTTCATTAGTACTTTTCTGTTAATTTTTAATGTGCATTCATATAAAACTAACTGTAATGAGCATTGCTGGATTCAAACAAACAAACAAACAAACAAAAAAACCCTGGAAAAGTTTTCAAAGTGAACAAATAAAAGCAGATAACAAACAAAAAAGCACTCATAGGATTTTCTACTCACCAGTGCTGAGGTTTAAGACAATTGGAGGCTACTGTTGATCTTGGTAGAGCTGTTGTGATGAACCAATGGGTGGCAAAGATGCTTTATACATCACCACACCCAGTATCCCTCCTCCCTCCCTCTAGAATGCTCCTTTCATCTCCAACCACTCCTCCTTCCTTCATTTTTAAACGTATTCTTTAACAAACTCAGCACTCATGTGCTGTTACAATCAATGTTTGCATTTCTAAAAACTTGCAGCATGTTTTACAAAATCTTTCTGATGTTATGATCTCAGGACTGGATTTGAATCTGGAATTAGTGCGGAACAAAAGACAATAAAATATGAAATGTGTGGGGTGCTGTGTCTTTAAGAGGACTTTTTGCATGTGACAATTAAAGTAAATTAAATAAATAATGGTCATGTAACAGTCTTGCAAAATACCCTTTTTGCAGTGACGGATTCAAGACTATAAAAATGTTATGTTTCCGGTTGATTTACAGCTTTTTATTTCGCCCATTTGATTAACTTTTTGTGACTATATTTTGGGGAAAACCCTATGAGCAGCATTTGGTGGCATCTCTCTTCGAGGCTCTTGCTGATGAAAGGAGGGAAGCAGCATTTACATGTGAACTGAATCACGTTTTGTGCTCCATTTGAAGGTCACTTTTGTTAATTCTGTAAAAGAAAGTCCACAATTTGGTTTGTACATTTCCGTCATAAACGAGTCTCTTGTGACTTTTGGTGGTGGAGTCATGGGACAAATGTTTGATCTGCTTTTAGAGATTTTAGAAGTAATTTTGCCCCAAATAAGTAACTTTGATCTCTACAAGATTTCATACATGATTTTGAAGCATTTTCCTTGTGCTATTATGTAAATGTGGTTGTGCTACAGATGCATTAAAATTCTTTTTGACTTTTCTAAGATGATGACCAAATGCACTTCCTCTTTTTAAAAACTTACCGCTTTGCACAATAGGACCAGAGAAATAAACAGTTATATATGTTTTAAGCAAAATGTGCATCGCAGGAACCTTTAATTGTACATTGTACCAACTAATTTCTGGTGTGTTTCTTTTGTATGTAATTAAAAATTTTCTTTTTTTATTGACTTGTTTGAGATGCACATTATGCTAAAGTAAAAACACAGGGACAGTGACTCACTAGCACTGATTGTAATGGTTGTGAGTGGATCCACTCTTCTTTACAATTTTGCAGAGAGGCTGTGACTCACAGTCATGTCCCCAAAGCCCAAGTCACTGAGTCCAAAAAAAAAGAAAGGAAGGAAGGAAGAAAAGAAAAGAAAAAAATCTGCACTGTGGCAACTCTGTTTGCATGTTTGTTTCTCCCTCTGTGCGTGTGGCCTGTTGCATAACTTTGAATTAGATATTTCTGGCATTGGTCTGGGCATTGTTTGGTCCTGTAATTAACAACTTCAAAGCAGAAAGCAGATGATAGGTTAGAATTCACTGTCACCATCATTCACAACATTTTTAAACATTGTGCCATCCTTCTTCACTGTGTGGAAATCGTGAGTCACACATCTTCCTGTCGCCTTTTTCTCGATCTTATTCACTCACTCACATTTACCAAATAATGGAGGGAGTATCCATGGTCACCACATCCTGTGTCATATCCAGCTGTGATACACACAAAACTGTTTGTTCAGTACAACTGGAGTGGATTTAATAACACTCACTCAGAGCAATTGTTAACATTATAATTACAGATATGTGCCATCTAGTGGTTACAAACAGACATTTTTAGTGTCCTGCTCCAGCCATGTGTGCTGTAATGTATGTTGTTTCTTCAGAAAACATACCTCATGCAAATGCTCATAGTGAATATCACCCTAGAACCTTGTAGCTAGGATTATAGAAATAATGAAGTCATGAATCTACAAGTACCGTACAGGGAAACTACTTTAATTGGAGGTATGCAGCAGAGACAGTTTAAGACACAAATCACAGGAAATGACTGGAGGAAGTATTCAAGTGCTTTATTAAGGCAACACTAATAATGGGGGAAAAAGTCCTGTACAGAGCTGTACTAAAGATGATACAAAATTATGTAAACATATATGCATCTATCATCTTCACTGTATCAGCTGAAGTATCAAAAATAAAAGCTGAAGTGAAAGGCTGCAAAACAGGCATACTGTTATCATTCATATGCCATTATTGTAGCTGGAGGGAGTAAATGAATGTTTTTATGTATCAATGTTTATAACCTTTACAGCCAGTTTGGTTGTAGTTCTCTCGATTAATCAGTTTAGTGCCTCATTTGTAAAACACTCATTTTCATGCACTAAATTTCTTGTAACATAAAAAAAAAAACTGTATATGACACTGCGCTAGAAAAAAACCCTGGTTTGTGTTTTTAAGGTGGGGGAAAATTGCAAATTCTTCAAAAAATACTTGACTAGAAGTACTTGGATACATTCAACTTCTGTCAGTTTAACTGGTTCAAAGCACCCGTGTCTATCAATTAAAGAACAGAAGAAAAGCGAAACAGCAGAATCAGCTTATAAAATACACATAGCAGCAACAACATTAAACCACTGACAGGTGAAATGTATTGACCTTGTCTTTCCAATGTAACATTCTACCCCCTTTTCTGCCTTCACTCCCTGAAGGGAGCATCTCAGAATAATGATCTCTGCCTCTGTAAAACCTATATCAGAGCAGTTGCAGGAGCACAGCAAAGAGCTCACACAGTCCCAGACTCCAAAACCCAGATTGCAACTTGAACAAACTTGATTCATCGAAGCCCAGCCCTGCTGTGGATACTTCGTGTCCTGTGGGCTGCAGGGCTGGGCTTCGATGAATCAAGCAGGACACAAAGTTTCCTCTCCCAAACACGCAGGTTCAATGGGACAGAGCTGTGTTGGCAGCTTGAGTAAGACCTACAAAATAATAAGCAGGTGATATTAATGTTGTGGATAATGTGCCAAGTATAGGTTTTAAACTGTGGAATTCAAATGTCTATCAGTTTCTAAAGTTCACATTTGAACACCGGGGGTAAAAAAAAACCAAAAACAAAAAAACTGAACATACAATTGAATGTAACTGTGAATAGAATCAGTATCAGGATCACAATAGTTATTTTCCATGGCAACACCTGCATGCAAACTGGATGTTGGGGACGGTTGGTATGTTTTGGACATTAATGTTGTTGTTTAACAAGTTTCCACAGAGAGGGGCTTTTTTTGGTGTGTCCAAGATGGGCGTGGCGTGCCACAGTGAATATTTAGTAATGCCTGAATTCACACCACAGAACGCCCCCGCCAGGAATGACTTGAGCAACTTTAAAACCAAAAGCATGCAGGATTATTTCAGTGAAAAAAATGTTGTGACAAATGTCATTATTTCTATGTTATTTCATGTCTGTGCTAGAAAACTACACATGGCACATACAGTGGTGTCACCGATCAGCGTCTGGTAACTTGCCTCAAGCTCGAGGAGTAGTTCATCTAGATAAATGATGATTTTCTTTTCTTTCAGGTCACATGATAAACATATAGCCTGCAGGAGGCACTAAATACAAAAAAATGCACTGAAAAAGCAGCAGTCTCGGAATCTCAGCTGTGGGTCACATGGGCGTGGTGCTTCTGTAAACCAAGTGGTGAATCCGAACTCTAGCTACACACACACACACACACACACACACACTTAAGAGTCATCACATAGTCACATAGCAACTTCAGTGTTTGCCCAGTATCCATGAACACTGACAAACCAGAAGTTAAGCCCTGCCCGAAGCGGTGTTTGCCAAGAGCTCAAGAAGACCTCTTCCTCCTGGGTTTAGCCTTTCAGGCAGGCTTTTCTCAGGCAGTAAAAGCTTTGATGACTTCACTGGCATCGGCAGACCATCATAGCAAACAGTGGCTCATAGTCTATCTGCACATCTATCAATAACAGATTTGATTGCTGGAACATGCCTGAGAGGTAGGGCTGCCTGGAAGACTTCATTTTAGAGCAAAGATATTTTTCTGTTCAGTGAGAATAATGAGAGGCAGGTGGTGAAGGGGTTATCCTGTTCCTCTCTCTCTTTCTCTGGTGTTATTCAACTTTCACCAGACATGAAATACAGTGGGATTTTTGTGATCTGCACAACAACAGTGATGTGCTGTTCTTGTGAGTCAGTTGAGGGCTTGCAAAATACAAATCAAACTGACTAGGCAATGTTATCACTTGTTTTATTCATAGAGTTGCAACATCCTCTGAGAGTTTATGCCTCACTGAGAGAGGTGTGTTCATGCCTACAACATTCAGCAGATTCCTCAGAGCAGTGATAAAGCAGGGACTTTGTCAGAGAGGGAGTGGCTCATCTGCCCTTTAACACTCGGGGAAACATAAAATACTCACTTAGTTACAATGCCAACAGAGAAAACTCTGGATCAAGCTTTACCAGTTTCTGAAATGGAAATGGTTCTGGTGCTTGCTTAAAAAACATATGTATAAAAAGTTGCAGCGGGTTTATAGGCAAATGTGTATAACTTAAAGATTACATAGCCAGGAAATACAAGACACAAGAGGTTTGAAATCATTCAGCACTTTTAATGAACAAAACTATCTTTACAAAAAAAAGCAATGCTTTTTGGTCTCTTTTCTTCCACTGTTGTACTTCCTACTTCTTTCCAGTCTTCTTCATTTGCAGCTGATAGCACTGCTCACAGGCAACAGAAAGTCCAACAACCAGAGAAACAAACTCCTCAAAGTTCACAAGACCATCCCCATTGGCATCCAAGTCTTTCATGATCTTGTCTACAGCAGCAGGGTCCTTTTGACACTGTGTTAAAAAAAAAAAGGGTGCGTATGGATACATCAGCAACAGCGAGGTTGCAGAAGAAGTGACATAGTAATGGATTACAATGTGTGAATTATGTGCAGTGTGATTGTACATTTTACATTTTGGTCTCATCTCACCTTAAGGAAGCTGGAAAGCTCAGCTTCCATTAGCTGCCTGAGGTTTTGCCGGGTGAGCGAACCGTCCTTGGCATAACGGTGGAACACCTTGATGAGTCCTTCCATGCAGTTTTCCAGTTCTGAAGGCATGGTTGCTGGAATGTGTTTAGACTGAAAAACAATGTTCATATACAGCAGAAAATGTTGAATATGACAACTGATAGTAATCCAATTTAACTTCAGCTGACAATTCCCAAACAAGTCTTTAGAAAGCGTTTATGAAAGCTGCTTTGGTTCTGATGCTGTTAAACTTGTCCATTATTGATGGAGCTGACACATTTTGGTCTTTGTTGCACTTCCCACTGATGAGTGAAGCTTGTGGGAAGACAGTAAAGGTATGTTATTAAAATTTAAGTAAACCACTATGCAAAATACAGAAAATCCCAACACTTGACTTACTGTCTTTGTAGCCGTAAGAGTTAAAAGAAAGGAGAAGTGGGAGGGAGGGTGTGTTATTTGTGTGCAAGGGAATGGAAAACTTAAACAACTTGAAGTGAAAAATGTGAGACCCAAAATGGTGGGATTCAGTGTGAGTAATGAGATAGGACACTGCAGGAACAAGCACATGTGTGTACATGCCCACAGTCCAACCACACCCTTACAAAGGCTTATACTGGCTATATGGAGACCTAGTTAACAACGCAGTATATGCAAAAATGTAAAATGTGAGTCAGAGCTTATTGTAAAAACGTTAATTGTATATTCTATTAATAAAAGTAATCATAACATTGGAAAAACAATTGAAGTGTTATTAATGCAAAAGCTTGAAAGCAAGAGAAAGAAACACAATAAACTAACTAAAAGTTGCAGCCTAACCTAGTTAACGGCAGAGGAAATACACCGACCCGTTAGACACCGTTAGAAATCCACAAAGAGGGAGCTTCAGTAAATACAAAGCAGTGACTGGGAGCAGATTAAAGTAGGCAAATAAATAAATAAATAAATAAAATAAATAAATATATATAAAAAACTATTCTCACACCCAGAGGGTCCTGTTAGAAACATAAGTTTTTTGTTTTTTTCTTTTTAAAAAGAAATCCTGGAAAAGCCACACCTGTAAGACAAGAGCAGAAAGTTTCTTACCGTACAGTTGCTGGGACGTGGTACGCAGAAGAGGTGCAAATGTTCAGACGTCTGCAACAAGCAGCAGAGATTTTATAGTCAGGCGCCGCCCTGGCTGTGCGCACTGACTCACACTGTGGAGCTACAGACGCTGGACTCTCTGAACTGTTAACACACTGCAAAGTTTAGTAATAGGTTAGTAAATATAGTAGTACAACTTTAGCTGAAGATCAGTTATCTGAATTAAAAACAAGGAAAAATTCAGTATGTCTGCTGATAGAAGAGCTAAAAACCCGTTTGCGTGGAGTTGATTTAAGATAAAGTTTAATCGCTTTCTTCAAAATTTGCTACTGGTTTGACAGACTCCCCGCCCCTCTCCAAACCCCACCTCGAACACACACGCACGAGTTTTCTGTGTTAATCCCTCATAATAAGCACATCTTAGGTTTAAGGGATTTTTGAAAAACTATTTACTGTAATTTCGTACACTGGAAAGTCTCTAATTTACCTGTTAGGCTTTCTGATACCTAAAGAAGTATTCATATGACAGCTAAAGGCCCGAGATTTTCTGGCTGGTATTTTGAAACAAAGTACAAACAACAACAACAACAACAAGAAGCAACTAAAGAACAGGATTTATGATAAGCACAGGAAAACTCACACATCAGCAGAAAAGTCAATCAACAGCATTCTGCTACTGAGTACAAGATCAATTCTGCTTGCTAGAGCTATCATCCACAACAGAGGCAATCCAGCCAGTGTGGTTTCAAGTACTGTTTTGTCTCATATTATATGCATTTATATTTCTATCATAACCCGAACCTTTTGTTCCTATTATCCTGAAATGCTTTTAATACCAAAGATGGACGACAGATAGCTGGATGGATACAGTGTGCCACATTGTGGTGAAAACAGGGTATTACAAATGGCAAGCTGTGGAGCCCAGTGTTAAAGCTGTATTTGAATAACAAATCGATCTGTTCTGTACTTTTTAAAAAGAGGTTTGAGTCTCATTTTATTAACAAAGGAGATAAAACTTAATTTAACAGGAGTATCACCAAAATGCCTCATTGCAATGTTTCCTGCACTCAACTTTTTGATGTTATTTCAACATATTTGTTCACGCTATATATTAATGCCAGGTATCATGTTAATGTCATAGCTGATCAGAGTGGAGGTGCTTTTAACTTTATTAGCCTAATCCTGTAATCCTAGTGTGCAGTCCCATAAAAAGCACAGTAGACAAATGTGTAAAAAATAGTTCACTCTGTTTCTTCACTGCATCTAAACAGACCTTAAGAGATACACAGAGCTTAACAAGAAAACACAAATATTTTCAACCTGTCTAAAATGTTTATCAGGCAAATAACAAACGGAATTTATGTTTGTTTGGTTTTTTTACCCAAATTTCAGCCTGGGTGGTGGTCTAATAAATTTGGTAAGCACTGTATATGAATTCACAAATATCTCAAAATTACAAATACAGTGCTTCACTAACTCTCTATTTCTAATTAAGAGCGAGTGTGATGTGCCATCATCTGCACTGGTTCTCAAAGAGATCATGCAGCTGAAACCAAATAGTCAAAATGTTGACTAGTTAGAGGCAGAGTCCAGTTTTTTTTGTGTCTTGGTCAAAGCAATTCTCTTCTTATCATCTGACTCCATCAGTAGTGATTTCTTAAAGCAGTTCAACTGATGTAGAGGTATGTCTGCTATGCTGATGTGGGCTTTAATTTGAGTTTCCCTTTAACTGAAAACATGTCAGAGCATAATGAAATATTCCTCACCAGCAGAAGTTTCATCGCATCACTTCTGTGACTTTCAGTATTGTCGACATTTTCTAGATTGAGAGAGCTTTGTGTCTTAAAGACTGATCTTTGTTCATTTATTGATTTGTTTTCTTAACAAAGATTATAATAGCATGCCAGAAGGGCCATTTGCTGCACACTGACACTACCTGGTTACTGTGCAATTAATGGTAATAAACATTTTAGAAGGCAATAAATTACATAATGTCTGATAAAGTGTGTATGTTAACTGACAGCCATTTAACAAGGTTTTTGGCTCTTAAAGCTTGTTCAGATGAAAAGACAGTGAATTTGTTTGAATTTCCAAGGAGGGTTTAAAAAACTGCAAACACATTACGACATAAACTTAACGTTGTCATAGAAGTATGGCTACATCAATCATGGCAGAGTGGAAGAATGCAACCAGGAGAGATGTGGAAAGACACAGAATACCAGAAGAATTATCGCATGATATGGGTTCGAAATAAATACTTCATTTCATTTGAAAAATTACAAAGTTTAACCCAGGATAAACAAGTATTGGCAGTTACAAGTTCCACACAGATGCAGCAAAAATCAACTTGCTGCCAAAAAACATAACCACCAACTGAGTATACCACACATGATTCAATTCTGTGCTTCAGTTTCAAGGTATTTGTACTTTATAGTTATTATCATTGCCAATAATAATAACATCATTTATTCTTTCAATAATTGACCACCTATCCAGTTCAGGGTTGTGGTAAGACAAACCTCAGACCTCTACATTATTGAAGCAGCATTGGATCATCTTTGAAGAACAAAAGGCAGTCAACAAAGAAGAGCTCTAATTGTCCTTCCAGAAGCCTGGAGAACTATTGAAGACTAGGTAAATTACGAGAAAGCTTGTCTGTGAGAGTTCAGGCTGTATTGAATAAAAGGTGTCCATACTAAATATTCTTTGGTAAGTTGGTAAGTTTCTTGAAGATGTTTCACCTGTCAAATGAGAAGCTTCTTCGGCTGGAAGAGCAATTGGTGGAGAGTCCCAGATTTTTCGCCCTATTGGGAGTGTCCCTTAAGAGGGTCGCTGACTCACTATTGATCATCTGCCTAATTACAAGAGCCAAGGTTTGAAAACGGGTGTGGGTCACAATCAGTCAGGTTTCGGGTGAGCGTATTGTGAGACCTTGCCCCACCCTATCATGTGACTTACTGAGATCAAATGAACCAAGATGTGAGTGGGTGTTACGGCATCTGGGAAGGGATCTCAAAACTGGATTATAGATGGCAGACAGCCTTTGTTCAGCCTATGTTCTGTGGACATAGATGGCTTCTTTCACTCCTCTTTTAAAACATCTGTCTTCTCTGTCCATAATGTGAACATTGGCATCCTCGAAAGGTTGACCTTTGTATCCTTTAGATGCAAATGTACAGCTGAATCTTGTCCTGTCGAGGTGGCTCTTCTATGTTGTGCCATACGTTTATGAAGTGGCTGCTTACATCTGGGACTCTCCACCAATTGCTCTTAGAAGTAAAGAAGCTTTTCTGAAATGTCTTCAAGAAACTAAAAGAAGTCCAGTCGTTTTTCTTTCCAAGATCCTTAGGTCATTACCATACCTGGATGAAAGAGAACCTTTACAGACATGCCAAATATTAACTTTCAATCTCATTAGAATTAGAGAAACTTTACATACACTGTCATTTTCCTAGTAAAACATAAAGAAATGATGGTTAACTGAGGAGTTTTGCATAGAAGGAAACAATTCAGAAACGGGTCAGGAGCAGAATTCAGGACAAGAGTTTGTGACATTAAAAACAATCATCTGGATGGATTTTATTGTCATACAGTTTCTGTTGTTCATATATATTTTACATTCCTGTGGTCCTGAAAGTATTACCTACAATTCCAACTGAATGGAGGTACAATTTTCTAACAGTAGATGGCAGAGTTACCTGAAGGAGGTACAGTGGACACAAATGTCCATGTTATATTATTAAGTCTATGTGAGAATAGTTCAGTGTGCGAGTCAGACAAAGTGGCTAAGTAGCAAACATTTCTATGCATCTCTACAGCAACTCAACTGGAAGGAAAGAAAAAAACAAAAACAAAATAAACAAACAAACAAAAAAACACCCACCATTTTTGACAGACTTTATTGTTTTGATGTGAATCCAGGTTAAGACACATAATGGGATGACTTCCACATCAGCAGTGCTTCACTTTGGACAGCCATTTGCTTCCATTTCTTTCATGACCTTTTGGAGAGCGTCATGGCTCGCACAGGCGCACCCAGCAACCAGTGAGGCAAACTCTTCAAAGTCTACAAATTTATCATCATTATGGTCCACACACTTGAAAAGCTCATCTTCATTTTTACCCTGCAAAGGTAAATACAAACACTTAATAACACTGATTATAACTAAAGAACATTTTAAGAGCCTGTAAATGTACAGCATTTACCATTTAGCCTCATGTCTCATTAAAGAATCTCAATACATGAAACAACAAAACACAAAAACAGACAAATAAGTCGATTAATGCTTCGTTCATGTAGCAATTATGTTACACCGATATGGTTTTCTATTTTTTTATCTGCTGGTTCATGCTTTTAGTCAGGCTGTTTTGAAGAATTAGCGAAGTCAATACATTTTTAAGGCTAGTTGATTTTAATGCTAAACTATACCTTAAACATTTACATTACACTTTAGTGACATCAAGAGACACACATTTTCAGTTATTGTCATCATTAGCATGATTTAGTACAATGTTTTTCCTTACCTTAGAAAGTAAGGGTAGTTCATTCTTCACTAGTTTTAGAAATTGTTCTTTAGTCAGTTTATTGTCATCTCCTTGGTAGGACATGTAGGCACTGAACATCGCAGCCAATGCCATTTCCAGTCTTGTTGGGTCTGACATTTTTGCAGTGCAGAGTATCTGGAAGAGAAATAAAGTAGATCATAAAGTAATATTTGGCATGCATTGGCAGAGGGACAGAAATGTAGATGGACTGAGAGACTAAGAGCAGCTTCACTGAAGCAAGTACCTTAAGTAAAAATACATGCTGTTAGAGTAGAACCACAATCCACAATCCATAGTTTCTGTCTAAGCAATGAAAAACTTACAGAAAAACCAGCTCCTACCTGGATTCAGC
Organism: Etia nguti; assembly: GCA_015106755.1. Taxonomy (NCBI): domain Eukaryota; kingdom Metazoa; phylum Chordata; class Actinopteri; order Cichliformes; family Cichlidae; genus Etia; species Etia nguti. Next base: position 26,940 of record VUQG01008634.1, on the reverse strand, counting down.
TGCGTCGACAGAATGAAGCGAAAAGCACCTGCAAGGGTTTTAAAAGGAGGTTTGTGACACTCCCATTGGCTGTTTTCAAGATTCCTGTTTGGCAAGTTTGTTTTGTTTTTTTAAACTTAACCACTTCCATCCTGGGGGCCCTCACATACAGTCCAATTTAAGGGGCCACCTAGTACAGCAATCGCTAAAATGGGTAATAGCTTTGTTATCCTTGATTTCTGTTGCAAGACTGGTAGCTTCAGTTTTAGAACAGGTTTAATTTTAGTGTGTCTACTTAGTGTAAGACTGACTCTTTTTATTTGGCATATTCACCAGGTGTGTGTAATAATGTCCTTTATTTGTTGTAGAAATAATTCTCGCCCTTTACAACATTTTAGAAACAGAAATCAGTTTTACAGTTTTAGGCAGACAAATACTCCCCCCCTACATTCTTGAGGAGTGTCAGTTATTTAGGAATGGGCTCCTGGATTCACAACGATCTCCCCATCAAGCATTCACCTTACTGTGTTCCGCATCAGCTCAGGGCATCCGGTGCAGGATGGGAAACGTAGGGGGAGGGATTTCTGTGTGAGGAATAAAGCCACAGGCATCTTTTAGTAGTGGCTATTCAGCGTGGATGTACTCGTAAATTACGAACAAATTCTGATTTCTTTTTTTTTTTTTTCCAGAAAGCGTTTTGTTTTTATGCCTAAAAGCGTCACACGGTGCTTCTTATCAGTCTGTGATTTACGCGCGTAAAAATGGCCAAATTAAACATCTAATAGAAAAAAAATAATATTAATATCCAAAACGCCATTACTATCGAGACAAATTTTCGGCATATTTCGCGTTTTTAATATGTGTTACATGGCCATTGGCCTGGACACACCACGATCTATTATTTCAAGATGATGAAAACAGGGGGAAGCTATGCTCTTAAAATGGCAGAGATGGATTTAAAAACAGCCACATCAGCGATGGAAGCCTTGGTTCGCGCCACCGTAAGTGTATATCTTTGATATTGTGCTGTTAGTGGATACACACTGAATATGACGTGGACTACGAATTTGTATTTATTTTAAATAAAGAGTAGCCATCATGAAAAAAGCGAATTATCGGCGTGGATGGCACCTGCCGGAGCGTTTCTGTGAAAAGGGCCCAATCCGTGTGCTGTTTGTGAACCTCGATTAAAGTCCAATGAAATAAAATAAAAATAAAACCTTTTTTTAAATCATCTTTAGCCAATTAAATATTGATCATCTTCGATTTTTGTTTCAATGAGCTATAATCGGTAGCCTACATATCAAAGTTGAGCTCAATTGCCATTCAAATATGGCAATTATAATAACGTCATTAAAAAATAATAGCATGGGTGCAGACCCAAATGACACGTTTCTTTTTTCGGCACACTGGATGCTCGTTTCCATGGAGACGAGATGCAGGACTCGGGGCTGCTGCTGAGACAATTTTTAAAAAGTGTATCGATGCATCTGGGAGCATCAACCACTGCAGGGTTAAAACTTAGAGGTAATTTTTAGACACGGCTTCAACAGAGCGTGGTGGATTGGTCTTAGGGGTGCACAGAGAGCACGTTCAGCAGTCAAAGGCAGTCACGTGCGTTATCTTTTCCGTCGCCATAGCGCGTTTCCTCCAGAGGCCATAGTACCTGCGCTAGGAGGACGTTGTAATCGCTCAAACCCCTCCCCTCTTTGCACTACACAGGCACTGCTCTGATCCTGGAAATGCTGTCATGGCGCCTAGATTCCAGGTGAAGGTAAGGATGCGCTGCTTGTTTTTCCGCGCCTGCCTCAGCAGCAGCAGTGCGGACTGTGCATGTGAGATGGAGGCAGAAAGCTACAGTTTGTAGTTGTGCGCTCAGCTTGCAGGAATCGGAAGTGCCTGAAAATGCGATAGGCTAAGCTGCTAGAGGATGAGAAAAAGGCAGGCCAGAGTCGACATTGGAGAAAATGACTGAGGTGGACTGAGGGAGGAAGGCGGTTATTTGCATTAATCTACTTTCATGCTTCAATGCAGGTCGTCGCTACCCGCTAATTCTCTAAGGTGGTGGTCTCTGCAAATTGGGTAGATAGTGCGCTATCAGTATCTGCACAGATTTCCTCATCCATATTTATTGTATGAATGCGGACCTTTCCTTTTTATATCCCCCTTCATAATATTCCCATTGTTCAGCATCCCCATGCATGATTTTTGTGTTTTGTATTAAGTAGTCCTGATGGTGCATCAAAGCACATCACAGTGGCACAATCCCCAAATCCCCAATGCAGCACTGTCAGTCTGTTTGCCTTGTCCTGGTTTTGAAGTTAACTCATAATGTCTGTGATGCCCTGCAACCAGTTTGGTAGTAGCTTCTGTGTCAAGGGCATCCACAAAGCAAATGGGGGGGGGGTTTAATATGCTTATTCTTAACATCACTGGACATAAAATCTGTGTATTTGTCACACAGACCAGGATTTAATAAACGGGGAATTAATCTTTTATCAGATCAGAGTGACTGCAGTGGTAAAGTCACAGGTTCATGCAACAGCCAGTGTCCTTTTCTGTCAGATTCATGTCCTTGAGCAGAGCACGCGTTAAGTGCTCCAAAGGTGTGACTTTGGATTCGCCATCCATTTTTACATTCTTACACATTTTTACAAAATTGCTTAGAAAGAAGTGTGTTATAGAATTTCTGAGCCATAAAGAAATGTGGCTACTGGCACATGGTCACATGCATGGCTGTGATTTAAGAGATAATGAATAATTAATGCTTTGTCTTAATCCATATTTAACAAGATTGGCGCCCTGTGTCTCCTGCGTGGGACATCTTTTTCACATTGCCAAGTATTGCTCAGGGTATCTGCTGTGAGTCTGTTCCCCATCAGTGGTACATCTGCAAGTAGGGCTGGGTCTAAAACATGAATGCTGTTCTGGTACTGAGCAAAAATATGTCTACAGAAGTAAGAACCAAATGCTTAAGTATAAGAAGACATTTGGTTGGGTCAAACTCGTATAATTGGATAGCTTCAGATTTGAATAAATTCTATTGTCATTTGCGTTTGAGAGCTTTTTCCACTGCCTGCAAATTTGAGTTCCCTTTAATCCGGTTAAAGGAAACTGTTGGTCGTCTGTGTGCTGCATTCCTAAACACAGTCATCTTCGGGATGCTTGTTTGCTTCCAACAGTCTAACATGAAGAGCCTGGAGCATGAGTTGCATTGCCCCGTGTGTAAGGAAATAGTCAAACAGCCTGTGGTCCTGCCATGCCTGCACAGCGTCTGTCTCCTCTGTGCCTCCGAGGTCTTGGTAGCAAATGGATACCCGCCTCCAGAGCTTCCACCAGAACCCAACTCACCAGCCTCCACACCCAACACCCGTTCACCTCGTCAGGCACGCAGGCCCACACCTAAAAATGAACAACGGCCCATCGACCGCGTGCTGCGATCAGGTTTGTAGTACCTCTCTCCATTTACAACCTAAGCTAAATCTCACAAAGAGGGAGAGGAGAGGGAGGGTGTTTTTGTTTTTGTCAATGACGCATTCTTTCTTTAATATAACCTGAGTTTTTTTTGTGTGTGTGTGTAATGGCATTGCATTTTTATGCCATTTAAAAAGAAATAGAAACCATGATTTGTCCTTAATTTTTTACTTTTTTCTTTGTTTATAACTGGTTTTCCTTTTTTGTTTAAGGTCCACACCCCCCTTCACCATCCATGCCACGGTCTCCTGGTTATGGGACGTACCCAGGGAGACGCCGTAAGGAAGGTCCACCCTTGGTGATGATGTTCCCCTGTATCCCCTGTGGCAGAGATGTTGAGCTGGGAGAGAAAGGCCTTACTGACTGTCTGCGCAACCTCACCTTGGAACGTATAGTGGAGAGGTAAGTGTAGACTCAATCTTAAAACAGAAGATTGGGAGCTGTGGCTCAGGTGGTTGAGCGGGCCATCTCAAGGTCGATGGATCGATCCTCAGCTCCTTCAGATGAATGAATGTTAGAAAAATGACTGTGTATGTGACTGGGCAAATGAGACTTGTAGTAAAAAGTGCTTTCAGTGTTCAACTTGAGCAGAAAGATGCTATTTGAGTACAGATTAATGACAAAAAAAGTAAGATAACCCCACAGAGTGATGATGTCCTTCAGTGCTTATGATGCACGTGGACAAATGTAAATAAGGAGAGGACTTAGACCTGAAAAGCAGAAGGTATGGGAACAGCTCCAGAACTTATTGTCAGTATTCAGCAGCTGAACCAGCACTGAGCATGCACTGCAACATGTTGTAGCTACCCTGGCTGACTGCATGTTTCCACAGCTTTCCATTCATCACCTACTCATTACCATTTGTCTCAAGCTTACCCATGGGGTAGAATCACGGGTTTTTATAAACATTTATGTTACTTGAATGAGAATTTATTTCATGTCCAAATATGACTTCAACTCATTAATCCTTTAATTGCTTTGGTTGCCAGGTCCCACTTCATTAAAAAAACAAAAGGTGGAACAAGCTCAATAACTTCAGGCTAAATCAGTCTGTCTTCTCTTTCTACGTTTCTCAGGTATAGACACACAGTGAGTCTGGGCAGCGTGGCTGTGATGTGCCAATTCTGTAAGCCTCCTCAAACTCTGGAAGCCACCAAGGGCTGTGCTGACTGCAGGTCTAATTTCTGCAATGAGTGTTTCAAACTCTATCACCCATGGGGAACGCCACGGGCGCAGCATGAGCACATCCAGCCTACACTCAACTTCAGACCAAAGGTACTGAAACACTGACACACACATACTGTTCATCCACGTCTGCTTGTGATAAAATAAAGTATAAATGACAGCAGACATGAACTTTTTTTGTTACACTTTTTAACAAGACATGGTTTGCTGAGGGGTTTATAATTATTAATCGTATATGTCGTTAAATAAGTGGTAAACAGAGTGTAGTTATTTTGCACTGCATTATATAGAAAGTGTGATTGCCATGCAAGGCACAGTTCAAGTTGCATAAAGGATCGTAATTGCGCGTTACTGTAAGACTGCATGGATGGAACAGTTATGGTTTCTTTCCATGTGCAAAATATGTATTACTGACCTACTTAGATTATAACAACACAAAGAAGAAAATACAGAGACCCCTTTACATTTACTTTACTTTTGTTTTTCAGAGCCCTCTGCTGGCTCTTGGCTGCTTAGCCAAAGGCAAAGCAATAAATGACACAGGCATCCTCACACTTGTGTGCTACATTGCTCAGTTTTTTTCCACTCAGTAAAAATGTGCCTCAGATTAAATTGTTCTCATCTGTTTTGTCTGTTTTGCTCAGGTGCTGACTTGTCCAGAACACGACCAGGAGAAACTGCAGTTCTACTGTCGGTCATGTCAGCGGCTGCTCTGCCCCCTCTGCAAACTGCGCCGCATTCACACCGGACATAAAATCCTCCCAGTGGCCCAGGCGTACCAAGCGCTGAAGGTTTGAGTCACAATCTGACATCTATCTCTGTCCTACGAAGTGAAAGGTTTACTAGAGGCAGGAATACACACAAAGCACACATGTAGTAGTGAAGGCAGCATATATGTGAAGAGTGTGAAACCCTCCATTTCACGGTTTAAAATAGTATATTATAAAAGTCAAAGACTACGTCCTCTGACAAACAAACTGAAATCAGCTGATTGTAGCACAAGTGCAAATGGAACCGATAAGCAGGATCAATCGGCAGGCAGGCTAACAATTCCAAGGAATTGGACTAGAGAACCGGTTCTTGATTCCCATCCCTATCCATCCAGCCATCCATTTTCTTTCACTTGTCTGGAACACCTCACCCAGGTGCCATCTCACAGCGCATCCTAGTTAGATGAACAACCTCAACTAGCTCCTTTCGATTTGGAGGAGTAGCGACTCTGCTCCAAGTCTCTCCCGCAAGACTGCAGAGATGAGATTCTGAGGCTACCATGGAGGAATTGTTCCGCCACTTAGACTTAGTCTAGATCTCTAAAATAGGAAAGGCACATCTGACAAAACAATGTTTTGCACTTCTCTAACATTTGAAATGCAACCACTGAATGCAATGAAGGAATTCAAATTTTTTGATAAAAAATGATGCCGTGCTTTTTAAAAAGCTACAGTAATGCAGCTTTAACTGTTAGACAAGCGTAGTGTGCAAGATAATGCAGAGTGAATGTGTGGCTGTGTGAAACTGATAATCCGTGTGCATTTGTTGTTTCTGTGTTGCGTATTTGGTGTTAATTTGACAGGAGAAGATTACAAAGGAGATGAACTACATTCTGTCCAACCAGGACACAGTTCTGGCTCAGATTACCCAGCTGGAGAGTTCCATCACACAGACTGAGGTGATTAATATTTCTGGCCCACAAAATCTCACTGAACATGGGATTAAAATCAGTCAGCAGCTACTACAAGTCTTTGTGCTGCTTGGCTGTTTAGGATTGGATACCACGTACTTTTGTGTGTTTGTACAACTGCTGCATGATCCAACCTGTTTGACTCTTTTACACTAATCTGTTACCTGCTATATCTGGCATCCCTAATCATATAATTACAGACCTATATAATTACAAAAAATGGGTTTAGTACTTTAATAAATGTGGCATCTATTATTAAATCATACCTAACAAAAAGGCCATCTGTATTGCCTGTAAACTGGTGTGTTCATGCAAAAAAAAATGTTTTGTTTCATACGCGATTGCATAGTTACAAGTGTGCTTTGATTTTATACATTTGGGTGAAAACAAAGTTTTTATTGTTTTTCCAGTGTGGCTTTTCTCAAAGTGTTTTATAATGTTTTTTGACCCTTTGTAAGAATGTATCAGCAGAAGTCTGGTGTTACTTGTCCAAACTTGTCTTTGTGCTTTTTCCACACTAGGTAAACAGCGTGTCGGCCAGAGAGCAGCTGGCCCAGAGCATCAGGGATTTGACGGCCGCTCTCGCCGAGCGTCACGCTTCGCTCACACAGGCTCTGGAGGGGGCGCGGCAGAAACGAGGCGAGGCACTGGCTGCTCAAGTGGCAGAGAGACGGGGCTTATTGGAGCACGCTGGACTCATGGCGTTCACGCAGGAACTGCTGAAAGAAACAGATCAGCCCTGTTTTGTGCAGGCTTCTCGCCAGACTCATAACAGGTTTTCCTTTTGTTTACGTTGAGTAATCACTCTCTGGCTTAATAGGATAGATCTTAGATTATCTCTTTTTTATTATTATTATTATATTTTTTGGGGGGTGGGGGTTGTTTTTAAATTGTAACCTTTAAACAGATTCTACTCTTATCAGAAATCTTCAGAGACTTCTCTTCCTGCATTCTTCTCTGTGATGTTTGGCTTCAGGGTAGAGGAAGCAGGCTTAGAATGTAGGAATCATAACTTCATTGGTTCTAATATAGGATTCATGTTTTACAGTCTTATCTTTTATTTATTAATTTAATTCTTTTTTTCATACATCCTTTACACCCATGAGTCTTCCTCACTGTCCTTCCTGAAGCCGTATGTAAACTTTTCTTCGTTGATTCCTCTGACGCCGCTGTCTCTGTTTTTCACTGCACTAGGCTGAGTAAAGCAATCGAGAATCTGCAACATTTCACACTAGCGGCCGATCCATCATTCAGACACTTCCAGCTGGATGTCTCCAAAGAACTTAAACTCCTGACGGAGTTGAACTTCATCCAGGGTGAGGAGGGTTCTAGTTGAAGGGTTAAAAAAAGATAAGAATGAAAATAGAGTAAGAGAGGGTTTCCTATTGACTTTCTTATTAAACATTCACTGTCTAAATAATTTAATACCAATAACATGCGAGCTGGTTATAGAAGTAAGGTTTTTATAACGTATATAACATAACTTAAAAATTTGATCTAATCATTATATTCTTGCCATAGTGCCCTTGGCTCCAGTGATCGATACCCAGCGTAGTCTGGCCTACGACCAGCTGTTCTTGTGCTGGCGACTGCCCCCGGAGTCTGCACCATCCTGGCACTTTTCTGTAGAGTATCGCCGTCGTGGTGTAGTACCAGGAGGAGCGTCCAGAGGTGGGATCAGAGGAGGACTGGCTGCTGCACGCTGGGGCTGGCAGCGATTGGACGAAGTGAGTGGAAGCAGCGCTGTGATTGACAGGTTGGAAATGGACAGCGTGTATGTGCTGCGGGCGAGAGGCTGCAACAAGGCGGGCTACGGAGAGTACAGCGAGGAGGTGTACCTGCACACCCCGCCTGCACCAGGTGAGGGTACACACTGAGCTTCTCAGTTGTCCTTATTAACAATTGAACAGGAAGACAGTGTAAACACACCCAAACAACATGGCTGTTTAAAAAAAAATAAGAAGCCAATAAACATGTCAAACTAGTTTGACATGAGGTTGCTTACATGCATGTCACTGATTGTCGTGGGAACTAACTAACTAACGCACTAAAATTGTAGTGACACATGAGTATATGGGTTCAAATGGTTTCCTGTATAGAGTCTTTTGAAGTTTCTGCACTAATGGCCTCTGTAAGCAGAATTATTACCTTATTACCTTATGATTGTATCTCTGTTTCAGCAAGCTAACTGATAATAAACATGCTGTGTATATAACACTGTTGTGTAAAAGTATTTGCCCCATCTCTGATTTTTTAGTTTTCTTCATATGTGTCACACTTACATGTTTCAGGTCATCAAACAAATTTTAGTATTAGAAGAAGATTATACAAATAATACAAATACAAAAATCAAGTTTTTGTATGATGATTTGAAGTTCTTAAATGATGATTTCATTTATTAACGGGGCGGGGGGGGGGCTATCCAAGCCTACCCGGCCATGTGTGAAAAAATAATTGCCCCCTAAACCTAATCACTGGTTGTGATGGCAGCAAGAGCTGCAGTCAAGCTTTTGCAATAACTGGCAATAAGTGGTTCTCCCAGTCTGGCTGTGGAGGACTTTTGGCCCAGTCTTCTGTGCAAAGTAGTTTTAATTCAACCAAACTGAGTGTCACACTACCACCACAATGTTTGACCGTTGTATGATGTTCTTTTTATGTTAGTTTTACCTCAGATTTTATGAGATATAAACCTTCAAAACCTTCCAAAAGGTTCAACTTTAGTCTCGCCAGTCCACTGAATATTTTCTCAAAAGTCTTCAGGATCATCAGGATGTTTTTTGGCAAATTATTTTTTGGCTGGCCACCCCTGGTTAAAGACTATTCTGAAGTTTTCTCCATGGAGAAAACTCTGTGGTTTGTTGAAGGCCCAAAGTCTTATAAATGGCCTTGGTTTCAAGACTGAGAGATGTCACTGATTTTGTTTCTCATCTGTTTCTTTAGATCGTGGCATGATGTGTTGCTTTTTCAGATCTTTTAGCCCACTTCACTGTCAGACAGCTTCTTTTGAAGTGATTTCTTGATTCAACAAGTCTGGGGGTAATCAGGCCTGGGTGTGACATGTGAAATTAAATTCATCTGTCCAAAAATGTTGTTATTCACAGTTAATTAATGATTTAAAATGGGAGATAATTACTTTTTCATGCAGGTCCAGGTAGCTTTTTTCTCCTTTAATTAATGAAATCACTATTTAAAAACAGCATCTTGTATTTACTCTGGTGATATTTGTCTAATATAGAATTTAATTGATCATCTAAAACATTTAAGTGTGATAAATATGCATAAAAGTAAGAAATCAGAAAGGTGGCTTCAATAGTACAATCACAACACTGTGCATAAACTGTAAATTTGTTAAACAGGAGTCACATTTTAAGTCACTTGAAAAGCCATAATGAAAAAACAGTTTCTTGTTATGTACATTCCACGAGTAGTTTAAGCTACCTGACCTGCGATAGGATTCCCTTAAACGCCTTTGGGTTAGACTCACATGCAGAGCTGGTTTAAAGGAGCAGTCCAACCTGATTTTAGTCCCAGCTCCTAATATGGAAGAATCGTCTGGAGACTCTTAGCACACCGTAATGAACTGCATGTGTTTTAGTGTCATTCACATCTCGCAGGTTTAACAATGTGCACTGTACAAACCATAATCCCAAACCCAGTATGAAAATATTGAAATCTGAAACAAAAGCAACTGCAAAAAATAAATAAATAGACAAGAAAAACGGTGTAAACACGAACCCCGCTTTCCTTGGTGAAAGCTTTATTACTTAGACTTTATTTTCTGATTCATTTTGTCTGTTTCTCTCGCTATGTGAGCACATTGCTTGTAACAGAAACACAGAAACTGGCACCAACATTAACTTGGCTCATAGTAACTGTGCATGCTGGAGGTAAAACTGTGAGAAAGCATACCCAGTGTACACACCCAGTAAACAGTTCTTGGCTCACAAAGTCTTTTGTTGCAGGCATTTTGTGCCTAAGGTATTTTTTTTTTTTTTTTTACTATTGTAGCTAAATACAAAGGTAACTGAGTTGTCTCTGTTTCTCTTCCAAATAAGCTTGATGTTCCTTATTTTTTAAACAGCTCCCAGTTTTTCTCTGATTCTGTCTATTTGTTGAAGCAGTAGCTTAACCTTTAGTTAGCTGATACACTAAGTTTGAGCAGCATAACTAAACCAAACTTGTATGATTATGTGACAGCACCTGTCTTCTTTTTAGCTATATTGGCGTTCTCTGAGATGTCATCATTTATTGGCTTCATCTCTTTGACTTAGATTAAACCTAATTCTAGATTAAAACCTTTTTTTTTTAAAATCAAGATCTTTAGACTGTATCAGATATGTTATAATTACTCAGAAAAAGAGATACAAATTCAGATGTTTTATCCCTCTGTTGAGTGTAAAATGCATCATACACACTTGACACGTTCACCATATCTCACCGGTTTTTTGTTTTTTCATTTAAAATGAAAGCATTGGAATGCTTACTGTGGTGAAATGCTTAAAAATCCATTCTCTTTTCTTTTCTGTCCATTCCCATTTTCCTTTTTTTCTGTATATTTCCACCTCTCTCTCTCCACTTTTGAACCATCGTCACTTTCTTACTCTTTATTTCCTCATCTTTCTCTCATGTATTATTTCCATTTCACAGCTTTCTACTTGTCATCCTCAACTGTGCTACTTCCACGCTGCCAAACTACTTGCCTCCTACAGAACGTAAGAAGTGCAGTCATACGTATCCTCTCACCAACTCTCTGTACCCCATACCACTAAATTATTTTGTCTTTTCCCTGTTTCTCTTTACGGTCATCACACACATCCTCTGTTCTTTCACCCCTGCTTAGACACCCACTCATCCCTCTGCCTCCCACTTTACCTCCTGTAACGAGATCTGTCTGAGTGCTGATGAGGTTTGCGGTTTGTTAAGACCTGAGGCTTAACAACATGGATCTGATTCAGATCTAGGGCTTTTTATCCATCGATTTGAGTGATTGCTGAATTCCTCGTGTCCTTGTTGGCTGTTTTTTCCTTCCTGCTATTGCGTATCTTCCCACTGTACTTCCTGTGGAAATACTGCACTTAACGCTGCCAAAGCTTCTGTATTTTACTTCCTGAGTCATCAGTGCGTTGTGTAGACCAATGTCCTTTTCTCTTCCAGTACTGGTGGAAGGAGGTGCATGCCTGCTCTGTGGTCCTCTCCCTCTACTCTCTCCTCTCAGCTGCTTCTTATTCTCCTCACTGTTTTTCTCTTTGCTGTTTTCTGATTGTAAATCTGTCTGTCACCTCCTGTCACTTCTAAAACCCCCCATGTGTCATCTCTGTATGCACCTGTCCCTTTGTTTTCTCATTTCTCCCCTCCATTCTCTTCCGCTCTCCCCTCCCTCTGCTGTGTCCTCTGTCATACTCGCTCCTCCCAGTGCTTAACTTCTACCTGGACTCTCGCTGGGGTCTCCATGCTGACCGCCTGGTGGTCAGCAAAGAGCAGCGTTGTGCCCGCAGCGTCCCTGGTCTCTCTCTGCTGCAGGCCGCCGACCACGCCCTAACTTCCTGTCACCTGACTTCTGACCTACTTGTAGGGGATGTAGCCATTACACAAGGACGGCACTACTGGGCATGCTCAGTGGAGCCTGGGTCTTACCTTGTGAAGGCAAGTGAATTCCTGTGCATACATTTCAACAGTCATTGGTTATTATTAATCTCTGGCTTTCTTCCACATCGTGTCTCTGCCACGTCCCCCCCCCCCCGAGCCTGGTTCTGCCAGATTTCTTCCTGTTAAAAGGGATTTTTTCCCTTCCCACTGTTGACAAAGTGCTTGCTCATTGGGGGTAATCTGATTGTTGGGGTTTTCTGTTTTCTCTATATTATTGTAGGGTCTATCCCTTATAATATAAAGTGCCTTGAGGCTTTGTGATTTGGCACTATTTAAATAAAACTGAATTGAATTGAACATTTCATGAATACGTACTGCCAGGTCATAATGCCCAGTACTTTGTGTGGAGTATAGTATAGACTTTTTTTCAAAAAACTATAAATATTCCTGATTAAAAATGCTTTAATCTTCTTAAAAAAACAATTTGAGCACTGCTGAAGGCCCCAGGTCATCAGATTAAGAAAGACTAATAAAAACAAATGTTGTCTGTGAAACTCAAGGAAAACAAAACTTTTGTGTTTTTAAAAGAAGACATGACTCAGCCAAATAGATTTCTTTGGGTAAATTTCAGAGCCCTTGGGTCCTGACTGCAAACAACCTTTTAACAGTTTCTATTTTGGTTTAAAGAAGAGCCCTAGAACAGACAAAAGGCCTCTTTGTCCAAATGATCTCAAAGTACATACGGGCCTGTATGTTACCAAGAGGTAACTTGGAGAACTTGCAGTAAGTTGTGTAAGCCATGAACGGCTTTAAGAGTATTAAAAAAAAAAAAATCCTAAAATCTAAATTTAAAATGTCCTGAGAGCCGGTGTGAGGAAGGTTCAATGAGAATGAATGATGTGATCGTGACTCATCAATCAAAGTTAAAGTGTGATTTCATCAGATTTGGTACAACGTAAGTTCAGCCTACTGTCATTTCATTCAAACATAATGAAATGTTTGAATGAAATGACAAAGTGTGTGTAAATGTGTGTGCATTTAAACACACTGTCTGTCGCCTCCCTTTTTCAAATGAGCCCCATCCACTTATAATGGTGACATGAATCCAGAGAACACATAAAATCCCCCCTGGACTACAAGCAGTTTGTTCTCATTTTCGTGCCTCACCCTTGCTCCCTTTTCCAATTTGTTCACCTCTCATTAGTAGATGGGGATCTGCCTAGTCTAGGAGCCGCCGCCAATCCCCTCTGAGGCTTTCTCCAAAGTGCAGCCTCAATTCATGCTTACGCCATCTGCTGTTATCTACTAGAAATGCTGATGAATCTAAATGAGGAAATGGTTCCAGCTTGTGAAATAACCCAAACCATATTGATTAATATACTGCAACTAATATACCTAATAATGGTAATACTCTTTTTCTCCATGGCTCTATTTAAAGGTAATATAAACTCCAGAGTTTTAACTACATCATTTATTTTCTTAAATGCCTATTCCAGCTCTCATAGATCGAGAGGCTAGACAGGTTGACACACACAGAGAGGCAGACAACCATTCACACCCATGGACAAATTGCCAATTAACTTAACTTACTTGGGAAGAAGTCAGAGTAATCTTTAGCATTTACCCCCATAAGGGTGACATGTGACAGCTTCCCCTGTATTCTTAATGATGGGTTTTGATACCTCAGTATATATATCAATAAAGATATTGTTTGATGAGCATTAGAATAGTTTCCAGGTTTTTATCAAGGGTAGCTGCATAACATCTGTACACCCAGTCATTTTTGTTTTATAAGCAAGCCTGAAATATGATAGAAACTTGTCAGTTCAGAAAAGAGCTTCAAGGGTTACTCCTATTGTTTAAGCACATGGTAGCACATTTTGTCAGTTCACATTTTTACATCAAGAAGTAATGAGGTAAACCTTAATGTGAGGCTTTGGCCTTCAAAAAGAAAAAGGCTAATCCATTCTTAAATGCATCCAGTTAATTAAAATAAGAATAAAAATGGTTAACTCAAATGAGTTCTTTATCAATTACACACCGGATGTTTCTTTTTTCTTTTTGGAACAGGTGGGAGTGGGCCTGGAGTCCAAACTGCAGGAGTGGTTTCACCTTCCACAAGACATGGCTAGTCCCCGGTGAGCAAAGAAAATATGAAATTGGCAAAGAGTTTTTAAACACTAGAGGGCTAAATAGTACAGTGAGTCACAGACAGCTCCAGATCCAGCCTAATAGATATACTGTATTAACTCCAGCAGTTACTTCTGTGATGATTATGTAAATTATGATTTACTACAATATTAATGGTGATTTATGTGTGTTTAGGATCCAGTCTTCAAATATGATAACAGATTAGGTTTAACTATATCTACTTGGTATAAAATCTACAAAACCTTAGGTATGCAAAAACTAGGAGAGTCTAAATACTTGACTGCACCTGCGAACATTTGTAACACATGCTGTGACCGAGACACTACAAAAAGTAGTTTAAAGAAAGAAAGAAAGTGGTCAGAAAAGAACTTAAGAGCTCGCTCTCTCTCTCTGCAGCTACGACCCAGACAGCGGCCATGACAGCGGAGCAGAGGATGCCCTGGATTCTGCGCCACCCTTCTGCTTTCTGACTATGGGGATGGGTAAAATCTACCTGCCGCAGCACAGCTACCACCATCAACAGCGGGACCCCATCACCAACAGCAACGGGCATTCATCGCCCGCTGGCCTCACTTACCCGCTGCCACCCCGGCTCGGTGTGTGCCTTGACTTTGAGAAAGGGCGTGTCACGTTCTACGATGCCCATTCCTTGCGGCCTCTTTGGGAAGGCCACGTGGATTGCTCCGGCCCCGTGTGCCCGGCTTTCTGTTTCATTGGTGGAGGGGCCCTACAGCTGCAAGAGCTGGTAGCCAATCGCAACGCAGATCAGACTCCGGTCAGACGGGTGACCATCCAGCCGCGAGTTTCCAATTTAAATAATGGCTGATCTGAGGTTGGTAATCTGGAATGTATTTGGTTAATTTGCGAAGTATTTACAAAGCTAGAGCGAAAAGTTAGACATCTCAGCGATTTTGGTTTGTATTTAATTTTCTTCTACAAGAAAATGTTTCTATAGCAACAAATATGCAATGTAATTATGTTTCTTACATTTTTGTTACATGCAGTTTTGCAAGAGTTACTGCTTAAGTAGTGTCTGGTCTATCCAGCACCTGATATGTAATTATATCTTTGATGCTTGCACTTGTAGCCAGGCTATACTGCATACATTTATAAAGCTAATGTATACATAGCTTCACACAGTGTCGTCTTTCATGTAGGAGCTTTTATTCTGTCATTTCGTGTCCTCAATGTTCCCCTTTTGTTTCAGAGATATGAACATTATGTGAATACAAAAGAGCTTTTATTGCATCTATAACTAAATCTGTGTTTAACCACAGCTAATGCTAGTCATTCAGCCATTATGATCCCAACCAAAGTGATTGTTTTTCTGGGATGTAAATGTGGTAAATTAGAGGTAGAGAGGAACAATGAGGCAATACTGTAATTAGAGGCTCCAATTATACCTCTGCTGCACAGCTAATCACTAGTTTCCACACTTCTGTTTGTGCATCGCTGTTTTGGATTTCAAATAGTCTGATGTCTGTGTGTGTGCGTGAGTGTATGTGTGTTCATTTGGGTGTTTAATTCCCTGTTTTCACGGGGGCGTGTGGCTTGACTGATAACGGCACCGACTGGCAGATAGTGAAAACTTGTTTTCTCGCACACAATACTTTTGATTTTTTTTTTCAACCTTGCTTGATTGTAAGTTAATGAGCAGCGCTTCTTATGAAAAGAACAGAAGATTAACGTGTATACTTTGTCTGCTGACAGAATGTTTGCAAAAGAAAAATGGATTAAGGAAGTAAACACTGAATAAATTCAAATTGTTTAAATTATTACACACTCACCTTCTGTTTCATTGTCTTGCCGTGGTTGTTAGAATTCAATCAGTGTTTCAGACTGTTCTTAATCGGCTTCTTTACTGTGCCCTGACAGTGAAACGTCAGCGCTGTTTCAGCGCTAGGGGGCAGCAATACTCCGTCTCTGAGCAAAGCACTAGAGACACATGCAGTTACTGTAATGGTCTGAATACATTTATTTGGAAAGGAGAATCCCTGAGGCTGTTCCCCATATAATATTTAGTATATGATACTGGTAAACAAATGACTGAAATGTGATGGTAAAAAAATTTTTTAAACCTTATTAAATACAAAGATAAATATTTGCCTTGTCTTTCCTTTTTTGCCATGTAAAGAAAATACTATGATGATGAAGAAGAATTAAGGAATTGTCGAACTTAGTTAAAAAAAAAAAAAAAAAAAAAAAGCAAAAGCTTTAATTTTTTTTTTTTAATAAAAAAAAAATCAAAAAAAAAAATTTATTT
>VUQG01008632.1:6189-17739 GCA_015106755.1 Etia nguti | reverse complement strand
CCCAGCTATGAAGTCAGAGAGCAAAAAAATTATGGTTCACATCCTCTCACTCACAAAACACAAACACACACATTCACAACATGTTTGATATAGCCTGCGGTGTTTTGGCTTTTTATGTAGGTAAGTTTTGTTATAACTGAAAGGGAGCGTTGCTACACTTTTCAGAGTTTAAAATCTGAAGATAGAGACAGAGAGACAGACAGATGTGTGTGCACAAATGTAATTAAACAGAGTGTGTGTGTATACCCGCTATCTGTAAAGAGGAACTCAAGGTGAGTCATGTAGACCTCCCACAGAGGAACACTGTAGCGCTTAGCCAGAGACAAAGCAATTCTGTACACGCCATCATCCAGTGTCCTAAACACACAGTTACAAAAACAGAAAGAAAGAAAGTCACCAGATTTCATTTCAGTAAAGCAGAAAATGACAATCTCTCCCACTCATGTCCAAGTGTGTGGTATAAACAATCTTTCAGAGTACAAAAAAAGAAAAGGAAAAAAAGCACACCTTTCTGATTACAGTACAAATACAAAAGTACCAACATTTAAGCCACACTTACTCTGCGAGACCAAGTATGGTCTCCTTCTTGTAATCAGCGTCAGAGCTGAACCGCTGAACGTCCACACCACGGCCGAGCCCCTGCAACACCTGTGCCTGGGTAAAGTCTGTCAGACGCTCGTTGTACATATGCAGCTGGCTGATCAGCTTTTGCAGCTCCTCCGGCCAATCTGAATACGAGGACACGTGCTGTGTGACCAATCGAATCAGCTCCTTTGGATCAGCCTGTGAGAAGGGAAATAAATTTCACATTTTTAACCTTATGGTTCCAAGGGCTGCTTTAGACTTCAACAGTAGAAGGAGGAGAAGTGGTGTAAGAAAAAGTACAGGCACTGTGGGTCTCTTAGCAGTTTTGCTGCTTGGCTCTAATTTATGGTTTTTGCTGTATAATGGAGATGGTTTGTAGTTTTTCAGTTTCTAATATTACATTACAGAAATTTATAGTTGTACATTTTCAACTGAGGTAGAGTCATGTGAGGGAGAATTTATGTATTTATTTTTTGAAACAGGATTCTATGCAGTCCTGGGAAAAACTAAATATACCCTGTGTTTCAACAGCTTGTAGAACCACCTTTAGCAGCAACGGCATGATGTATGACTTTATCAGTCTCTCACATTGTTGTGGAAGAATTTTGGCCCACTCTTATTTACAACGTTGCTTCAGTTCATTGATGTTTATGCAAAGCTCTTATGGTCCTGCCACAGGAATTCATTTTATTTTCATTTTTCCTTTCCTTTCTTTTTCCCTTCTCCTCCCTTCTTTTTTTCATCGTATCATATATCATATCGCTTCATAGTGCCACATCACAAGAGTCACCTCAAGGCACTGTGAGCTAAAGACCCTACAATAACTCAGAGAAAACCCCAACAATCAGATGGCCTGCTATGAATAAGCACTTGAGGATAACGGGAAGAAAAAACTCCCTTTTAACAGGAAGACACCTCCAGTAGAAGCAGCCTCAGGAATTCAATTCAGTTTTATTTATATAGCACCAAATCACAACAGCAGTCACTTCAAGGTGCTTTATATTGGAAGGTAAAGACCCTACCATAAGAGGGGCAGCCATCTGCCACAACCGGTTGGGGGTAAGGATAAAGGAAAACAATGTGGAAGAGAGCCAGAGTTTAATAATAACTAATGATTAAATGCAAAGTGGTGCATAAAGACAGAGTGTGAAAAGAGTTGAGTGACGAGGATACGCTCAGTGTATCATGGGAAGACCCCAGAAGGCCTATTGCAGTGTAACTAAGGCAGGGTTCAGGGTCACCTGATCCAGCCATAACTAGATGCTTTTTTAAAAAGGAAAGTTTTAATCCTAATCTTAAAAGTAGAGAGGGTGTCTGTCTGCCGAATCCAAACCAGGAGCTGCTTCCACAGAAGGCTGAAGGTTCTGATTCCCACATGATTTCACTCAGGTTGAGGTCTGGATGTTGACTAGGCCACTGAAACTTTGACCAAACAAGCCATTCTTGTTCAGTCTTTTTCTAATTGTACGGTCATGAACTTTAACATTTAACATGCTAACTGAGGTCTGTAGAGTCTGAGATGTAGCTCTTAGGTTTTTCT
This sequence comes from Etia nguti, assembly GCA_015106755.1. Lineage (NCBI taxonomy): Eukaryota > Metazoa > Chordata > Actinopteri > Cichliformes > Cichlidae > Etia > Etia nguti. The sequence continues at coordinate 15,614 of VUQG01008632.1, read as the reverse complement.
GCAGTGTCTCCAATCATTACACAGTCTGGCCTGGGAGTGCATTTGCTTGGACGTCCACTCCTGGGAATATTGTGGCATTGTACACCTGGCTGCTATTTACTATCTTAATTCCTGTGGAAGCAACAATGATGTAATTCTTTTTCACAGGACTGCACAGAGTGCTGTAAAAACCCTCTTTTAAACATGGCTGTATTTTATGCTTAAAATAAAAATGGAATTCACTGGAATGTCCAATTACCACTGATTGTTGTGCAAATTACTTTGAACTTATGAACTTGTTCAGAAGTCATGTATCATGCATATAGTGCATTAGTATATAGTCATGTATATAGTGCAACTTAACATAAAATCCAGCAAAGACAAACTGAGCCTCTCTTCCCACCCCATAATTTGATTTGAAATGAAATTCTAGGGCGCACCATACGGTTTTAGAGCCACGTTGGACCAAATGCACACTGTTCTTAAAGCTCATCATTAAACAGCGTCACACACTGAGCTTCAAACACTGCTGCACTGCATGGTATGTAAAACTTCACAGGTTTTCTGCTGCTTTGCTATGAAAAACTAATGAGGCTATTTTCAAAAATGGCAATAATTTAGAAAAAAAGGTGGGGACAGACCAACTTTCGTGACCAGACTTATATCAATTTGCTTAGAACCTAAATGGTGCACCCCAGTAAAATCAGGCAATTTCAAATATACACCTATTTATATTCCACGTCAAGAGATTACAGGTAAATGTATCAGGAAACGTAGCTGTCACCTTGATTCAGGCCTATAGGAAGTTAAATTGTGGCTACGCATTCATGATTGAAACTGTCATATGAACTTAGAGGCAGGTGAATGTTGTATCTCTCTCATCGCCTCTGTTCTAATTAAATGAGCCCCTGAATTTGGTTTTTGGCACCTTATATGTTGTCGCCCAGCAGGATGATATGGTTTACTTCATGATCTTATTTGCATAAGGTAATTATGGCTGCTGGAAATGTGTGAGCTTGAAAACAGAGGTGTATGTCTGTCTCTCTGTGTCTCTTCCTCTTCTTGCTATCCCTGTGTGCCTTTAGATGTGGCCTCAGCAGCAGACATGGTGGCGGATTCACTGTTCAAAAGCAGGATAGGAAAGGAACAGAGGTAGAAAGGGGAGAATATTAAAAGTGGAGCAAGGAAAGATATGAAGTCAGAGGAGGGAGCCAAGGGATGAGAGAAGGAAAGTAAGGGTAGAATGGGCGGGGGAGTTTTTTGAGGGTTTTTTTTTTTTTTAAATGCTGGCACCATCTTGGACACCGTTTTTCACAGAAAGGAGAATGACACAAAAAAGAAAGAACACAGAGTGAGAAAGAAAGTCTGCTGAAACTGTGATGGACAGGCCGATGTTTGAAGAACATGATGAAATACTGTTTGCATTATCTCCCTCACTCTCTCTGTGCCCCCCGCCCCGCCCCCCATCAGGATTACACCGCTACCTCTCTGAAAAATATTTCCCCTTGAATTAAAAAATAAATAAATTTAAAAAAAAATACTTCCATCCCTCGCCACTCATTACTAAAGAATCTCTGAAATCCTTCGTCTTTCTAATAAGTGTTCTTTACGATCCCAGTTATCTTCAAAGTAAGCAAGTAAAACCTCTGCCCTTTCTTCTTTTTCTTCTTACATATGCGATTGCTTTTTTTCATTATTTTAAAATATCTTCAAAAGGGATGTTGTCCTTCTTCAAAGAGAAGAACGTATGAAATGTATGTAAAATAGTATGGAATAAGGTAGGTGTGTGCACAGCTGGGAGGGAGGGGGGAGCCAGGCCTCTCCCATCAGCTATTCCACTGGTGTTACAGGCTCGTTCCACCACCACCACCACCTTACTGTGATGCTTCTTAAGAGGGAACAGAGTAAAAATAAAAAAAGCCACTGTCACACACGCAAATCTGTTCAAACACGGTTCTGCTCTCATTTCAGTCTTAATTTCCCATGTTATTATATTTCAGTCACAACTCTGTACCCATCAAAACTCCTTTGAATTATGAAATAAAATATTTTCATAGCGACATTTGTGAGTTTGTCAAGTTCGTCATCCTGATAAAATATTAATGTGCTATCATTCAGTGCCGTTTTCCTCATTACCACCCAGTGTTTCGCCTGCAGATAATAGCACCATGTAAAACTCTGATGCACGCTGGCGCTATGAGAAGTCATATGAGCGTGTTCAACATGTTTTACATCTACTGCATGGGAACATTTTCAGGAGGAATACCGCATTGTAAAACTCCAGGTAAAATGTATGGCTGAGTATACAGTTCTTGACAAGGTCTGATGAGCTTTGTGAGGCTTTAGGCACAACAGCGGTTTTGGGTAAAATGTCAAGGTTAAAAAGTAGACTTTCTTCCAGGGACAGGGCTAATCTGAAGAAGGAAAGGTTTAATGTTTGCCATCTTAGCTACGCATATCTATCCTGCTGAAATTTTAGCACTACAGACAATATAAATTTGACAAATTATGCCCTGATAATAGAAGTACATACATACTAATATATCTTATATATCCAGCTGCATGCTTGAATAAGTGTTGCACATTTTATGGTATCTCATCCACTCATACCCAGGAAATTCCACCGTAGGAAAAGTCAGGGGATCAAGGTATTATTAACATATAAGCTTTTGGGATTCATAAATATCCACAACCTCATCTGCAACGCTAGACTACTGGCATTCATCACTATCAACATCAACGTCTCCATATCCACATTTTCCTTTAAGACATTCAACTGGAAATCTGATCAACAGAACACTGACCAAATGACCCACGTCGGACACTCCTCTTATAAGCGCCACAACATTTTTGTCTTTGAAACCGACCTCAGAGAAGACACACCCAGACAATGCATTCAATGAACAGCCATTCATTAAAATCTGTGCTCCACATTTGGTGAGTGTAATATTTTATTCCAAAGTAATTTAGCAGTCATTTAAAGAAAGAAACCACCATAAAGAAAAAACACCACTGGGTGAGTAATGGTGAATACATCAATGTTTTTAAATAGGATACAGTTTACTTTTGTCACGAGGAGGAAACACAGTTGTTCTGCTTCAACATGTATCATGGCATTACCTATCTCCAAGGACAACACTCCATTACTAGTTTTGAGCTATATAAGCCAAGACCAATGTGCACTGTACACAAGGCCAAACTTAACTGTGACCAGTAGCGGTCGGCAATATATCCTCAAAGTTATAAGAAATATTGCAATATTTCAAGAAAGTTTGTGATATGCACTGCATTTATGATGATATAGAAAAAAACATTATATTACATTATACTATTTACTCTAGTTTGTGGCTGGACCTTGCAGACAGCAACATCTATTAGTGGAAACCAAACTAAGCACATTTTGCCTCTTTCTTTTCCAGACTTGTGGTCATCGATGACAGGCTACCCAGATGAAGTGTGACTTTATTTACAGCAGCAGCATTATAGTGTTATATAGCTTTAAATAGCATAAGTCAAATGTAAGAACAAAAGAATAACATAAGTGCTTGACACTTAAAAGTGACTTAGCCTTGTAACTCTTCAGGAGCTGCACAGTATTATCACATAATAAAGCTGTCTGGGATGTTGTATCTTGGTTCGAGCTTTTAAACTAGTTACTGAAAGCCCTACTTTTCCAACATGAAACTCCATCAGTAACATCCATCCAGTATTTGCTCTTCCTATTTGCTGCAAGTTTCTCCTCCTACTTAGCCTGGTTGTACTTGATGGTGTCTTTTTGCATTAATTGGTGAAATTAATCTATTATATGCTTGTATATTATTGTGTTTTGTCTAGGCTAGTCTCCTTGTTTTGCCTGCTGGGGAATGTAAATGCATGGCATTGCTACATCATTTATGTCATCATGGTATCACACATTTATATTCTAAATATGATATGGCACATGCCTGTCAACCAGTGAGCAAATGGGCATTCCTTCCCTTTTTTTTGAAGCATGTGACTTTTTCTCCATTTAGTTATTATTTCATATAGACCGTCTCCTTTACTCCAGGGAGTAAAAAGTGATGAATATTTATCAATTCATCACTTTTTTTTTTTCTAAACAAATAAGTTCAAAGTACTTTATGTTCTACTTTGCTAAGCTATATTTCTTCCCAGGATTTACTGGCTGTCATTCAACTCACTCCAGTGTAAAATAATTAGATGTTTGGCAAAGAAATTTCCCCAACGCTACGAGAAACATCACCTCCTGTGGATTCGCATCACTAATGTGGGTGAAACTATATTACCTCTCAACTTCCAAGCAGTCTGGAAGTCCAACAGTGCAATCAATAACAGAATATTAACTTTTTTTTCCTTTTTTTTGTTTTTACAGAACACTCATATGCACACATTTTTCTGATTAACCTAGTATTTAACACATTCTCTCTTGCCTTCTGTGATAAGGATTGAATAGAAGTCATAAAGAGTCTCCCCGTCTCTCTCTCCAGACAGTATCCCAGTAATGATGTAATTAGTTTTATTTATGTCTTGTTTAACACTTAGCTATACAGTCAGTGGCCTCATTAGCACTAATTCTGTAAATGGTGTATACAGTATGTGCACATAATTAGTGAGAAGACAGGGCGGGAAAAAATGAGGTATCACCTCTGAAGGAATAATTACTCCATAAATAGGCGTGGCTGCACTGTGTGTCACAATACACCATGAAGGGAACTGATCATAAGAAAAGCAGCACAAGCAAAAGGAGCAGGAGTAACTTAGCAGAGTTAAACTTATGCATCTAATCAAAGGTTTGGAGACTACTTGGTCTGAAACATTCCCAGTCAGCTGCAACAGTGCTTTTAGAGGGCATATTTGTCTAATAGGACCCTTTCTGCAGTGGCTCTGCTTTACAGAGTTCTCATGGGTAAAATATAGACTGCTAATGATTGTGCTACAAGACTGCAATTTGTACGAATGCGATATGTGCACAAAAAGAGGAAGGAAAAGTCACTGGAATCGTGGTGCTTTCCAACTCATTACTCCACTTAACTCAGCTACAGTGAACTGACACAGCGGTCCAGCACTTTCAAGGTCAGCTCCCTTAACTGGCAGCTGGAATTCTGCTGTGGACGTTTTTGAAATGGTAAAAAAAACAAAAAACCTTCTGCAATAACCGGACAGTGTCAAAAGTTTCTAGATGTAAGCAACGTGCTGGTTTAAAAACCCATCATAATGCTATGGAGAGAGCACTTTGAGCTTTGCTTTCAGGTTGAATCAGAAACAAATCTATAAAGTTAATAACTGTGGAAATATTTTTTCCAGTTCAGTGACTCCATCTTCAAATACAAACTGAAACTTAAGCATCTAATAGTGATTTGTGGGATTTTTATTCTAAAACTAAATGTCATAATGAGATATACAAATACCTAAGCAGGTTTTTTGGATCATATACTCTGCGCTCTGTGTTTATATAGTACAATCGGGTATGCTTTAAATGTTTATCTCTGTGTGTGTGTGTGTGTGTGTGTGTGTGTGTGTGTGTGTGTGTGTGTGTGTGTGTGTGTGTGTACTATGAGTGTGAGTGATCAATACTCAATAAGCGAGAGAATGGCAGCCCCAGGCAAAGATAAATGGCTCAGTGAAAAAATCTCAATCTCTTTAGTCAGCACATTGCCATATAGCAGATGCACATTCGCAGCTACAATTATGCAAAGCACAAGCATTCTCACACACAAACGCACACAACAATACACACACTCACACATTACAAAACTGACAAGCACAGGTAAACAGACTGCAACACTTACATAAAAACAGGCTATTTTGCAATATCACCATAAACAGGGCAATTAACGTAAGGAGCACCTCTATTTAGCAAATGAACACTTGAGCCACTCTAATGAAAACTTCCAGTGGCAGCAAATGGAAATCGGTTCATTAAGCCTTAGGGAATAATGGAAACCCAGCCTCCGTATCGCAAAGCCATGAGTTGCTCCGTCATGCTTGGGTGCCATAATCAGATGGGAAAGTAACAGTTAAAGACCTTCAAAGTCAATAGTGGGAACAAAATCTTTAAGAAGTTTGGAGTTGTAAAGGCCGCGAGTGTTACAAAACAGCTGAACGGGGCTAAGATGGGTAAACTCCTGTTTTAAAATTGGACAGAAAATGCTGTCTCAGCGTTTTATGATGGACAACGAGCATATTGGTTATACTTTCACACCTATGTATTTAGATTGGCTCTATTTAGACTTTGCCTTGCCTTGAGTGAACAATGTGTGAAATGAGTCTCAAATTTATTACAATGAATTTATAACTTAAATATATAAATAGAGGCAATCAAAGAAAAAAGATATGATTGTAAATTAAATGTTTTGAATATATTGCTAAATACATCAGATATTTTTTATATTATGTAATTTTATATTTTTCATAGCTTCTTCTTAGCAAAACTGCTACATTGTCAGATGTCAACAATTATTATTAAGCCAAATGTTAAACAATGGTAAACAAACAGATAATTTATCATGTAAAACATGATCCCGAAGACTTGGGTTCATGTTGTACATGACAAATTATAAATACTAGTTTTAGTATACTACTGGGTAATTACGGCTGTAATATGTAGGTAACATTAGGTAAATACAGCTGAAATACTATAGCAGAGTGTTTCCCAACATTTTGGAGCCACGGCACATATTTCAAATTAGAAAAATCACACGGCACACCACCAAACAAAAATGTCACAAAAAGCATATTGATCATTTTTCCGCATGCACCAGGTATAGTGGAATTGGCTCGGTTTGTCCCAGTATACCTTTTTTGCTTTCCCCCACTACTCATGCTACGGCCTTCATCTGGGTCGGAATTTTCTCCAGGGCCCGGGTCAGATTGACTACTTTTTCTATTCAAATATTTATCTATTGCTACAGCATGACTATTATGTAATTTCTTACTCGTCTTCTTCTGTTTTAATGGCAGTTCTCAAACCATTTAATTAGAGCAGGTTGTTGTACAGCCCTCTAGTGGAAGAGAATGTAATTGTTCTGCCCATTACTCATGCCAGTCGCTTAGAGCAGTGGTCCACAACTTTTTTTGCCCCACGGACCGGTTTATGTCCGCCAATATTTTCACGGACCGGCCTTTAAGGTGTTGCGGATAAATACAACAAAATAAAACCAGTGCCGGTACCAAAAAAAAGATTTATTCACAACACACGGGAAAAGACCCAGGGAAACCAAGTTAACGATAAAAACGATAAAAAAATTATGATAAAAACAGATAAAAACCCTGAAAACCATAAATTTCACACCCAAGTCTTAACTCTCGCGGCCCGGTACCAAATGACTCACGGACCGGTACCGGTGCGTGGCCCGGGGGTTGGGGACCGCTGGCTTAGAGGACTAATCAGGTGGACCCAGGTAATCTTCCACGGCACACCTGATCATTTCTTGCGGCACAGGTTGGGAAACACTGCTATAACACACCAACTCAATAACTTCCCCAAGAGTTGTGTTGGGTTTATAAATCAGATATTATAGAAATATTGCATATTTCTTGGGAAAACTAGGATTCCTACAACACTCAGTATTTATAACAATATAACAACTTGTGAGTGGTGTTGATTTTAATTATTGCATATTTAACACTAACCTCTTGCTAACATATTTATAGGAAGTATTATGTATAATACTTGTATACTGAGTTATACGCTGATGAGATAAGGCTCATTTTGACAGTGAACGATAAATAAGAGCTTTAGTACAGGATGTGTAACATTTACTAATTTGCATTTTATGAATGTTTAGTGTGATTAAATGTTGTATGTTTGACTAGTTTTGATCCAAAAACTGATTGTAATCGTTTCCTTTATCGTATTTTGTAATTTCCCTTTTGAAGGCAGTACCCATTACAAAAGCTCTACATCTAAAAAAATTTAAATATAAAAACAAGCTGTTCATTGAGGCTTTAAAAACACATCAAACACCTTGAGTAAATCCACAGAGAGTTCCATTTCTACTTGCAACTGAATGACTTCAGTGGCTTGAGTGTTTGGCGTCTTATTGCCTGGGCATGAAATTATGTGATAGCGACAAGAGAATTGAAAGAGCGTGAGAGTTATTGAGACAGTGTTACTGCTCTTCAAGTAGCGAGTGGGAAACACTTTGAGACAGCGTGACACACCACAACACACAAACGCACATACAAATACGCCACCCGCTGTCACAGGAAAACAGATCTTAAACTGGAGCGCATACAATAATGTGTGCCAACTGTGATATATGAACGCAAAAAACAAAAGCAGGAACGCAAATGCTTCACGTATGCCCAAATATAAAAAACACATGGTTGGGTATGTAATTCTCCCCCCCCGCCATAACCTCATTTGCAATGCAAAGCAAGCATGTGCATGAAATATAGATACGCGCACCCTGTCATACATATCTGAAATGCAATATCACATTAAGTACAATGTGCGCCTTAATAGATAAGAGAAAACGAGAGAGCTAAAAAGAAAATTGTATAAAGCATGCACAGTTAAGATAGTATTGTAAATAGAGAGGCCTGAGATTCAACAATAACGAGGCAGGCCTATTGGGGGAAAAGCCTAAACAGAACGCAGAATGAACAGGGAACGATAGCGGACCGAGCAGCATAATGTGGATGGAGAGAAGCATCATGGAAACACATAAACCAGAAATGTCATGCCAACAAAGCAAACCATTTGACTTAACTGACAATGAGGGGGGGGGGAACATAAAAGGAAGCATAAAAAAAGCACACAGCAGAGAGGAGAGAGGGGGAAAAAAATCCAATAGGAAAAAAAAAAATGTGAAAGTGGAGAAAGAGAGTAGATAGGTTGAAAGTTTTTTCTAATAACGCTTCTTTCACTGTTGGTAAAAATGGCCACTACTTCTTCAATAAAAGAGGCGAGCAAAGACGAGACCTGGAACATAATGATAACAAGCACTCACTCTTGTAGAACATACTAAGACTGGAAAAAAAGGAAAAGGAAATGACAACTTAAAAAAAAAGAAAAAGAAAAAAAATGAAGAAATGAGCTAAAAATGAAAGTACAACTGCTAAAGTGTGGAGCAGAAGGAAAAAGCTGTATATATTTTAAGTTAATGGACTTGAACTTCACTTGAGGCAGGAGTTCAGGGAGTGATTACTGCCATTAGGATGCAGGAAGGATGTGTGCGTCACTGCGTGTGGATGAGTGTGTGCGCGGAGAGCAACTTACTGGTGTGGTTGTGTGAGCGGGAATGTGAGAGCGTGCAATTCTGACCTTGAATGTCAACTGGGACACACTTATCCACTTCTTCCGCTGGCCTCTTTCTTTTTTTCTGTTCTTTTATTTCAACATTTTACCCCCCTTCTTCTACCTGCACTAAAACCCATGAGAGCCAGGGTCCACTCAAAGAAAAGGTCAGAGCCATTTCTTCAGTTATTCTCTGCCAATCACC
>VUQG01008621.1:0-16311 GCA_015106755.1 Etia nguti | reverse complement strand
TGTATTTTTAGCCCCAGGGGGATAAATCCTTTTTAGAGACATGGACACCAATCTTCTTGCAAACACTTACACTGTGCAGGACCCTGGCTCTGACAGTAAAACTGATTATAGCAGTAGCATGAACTTGCACTACTGATATGTCACATGCACAAGAAATATACTTAATCAGACTGTCTTTTATGACATTTCAAGTGCTCTTGGGGGCCCCCTGTTGGTGTGGGTGCCCCAGGCAGCACACCAACAGACACATCTTGTTGACAGACAATTCCTATGTTTGAGGAATCTTTTTCTTTAAAAAGACCAAGATTTTTAAGATGTAGAACAAAAAAGAAAAAGGTGCTGAGGGGGAGTGCCTGATGTCAAAAGCCTAATATAAATGTGGTGGTGGTAACGTGGGAGATTTGTACAAGATAAAAGTGATCTTGAAAAAAAGAAGGCTGTCTACATTATTTAATTCAATGATATACTCCTAGGACACTTGTTTGCTTACAGCAGGATAGTGGTCCTTTGCAGAGCTCCAAACTATGACAAAATATACAAGAACAGAAGCAGCTGGCTGTCTTTGTTCAGTGGAGTGGACAAAAGAAGGAATGTCCAACATAGTCCATGGATCTCAATGTCACTGAACTATTGTGGAAACAAGCTGACCATATGGCCTGTAAGAAGTTTGAGTGAGAAGCGTAAGTATAATCAGATTACCTCAATAAACTTGCATCTTGTGTCAAAGGTCATTCAGATGCTGCTTATTTATTATCAATGTTACAATTTATTTGATGAATCTGAGCATAAGCTCTCATGTCATTCTCCAAACTTATGAGCCGTTATGTATTTGGCAGCTGTAATTATCAGTTATAAATTAAGATAGCACTTAGAAAAAAAAATGACAGCTGGGGTAGGCTCCATGACCCTAAATTGGATAAGCAGTTAATAAACTGGATGGAGGCACAAAAAAAAAATATGATCAGATGATAAAATTCAGCATATTGCTAAAAGATCTGTTTTTGAGTTGTTTGTTTTAGACTCTGTTACAAATGACCAGTGTCTAGTCTGGGCCCCTTAAATGTGTCAGCAGATGTTTGTGTGTTGCTGTCTTACATGTCCTTGGAGTAAACAACTAACTACACTTTGATCGGCTCAAACACGGCAATCTTTGGTGGGTGGCTGTGGCTCAGGTGGTAGAGCAGATCAGCTACTGATTGGAAGGTTGGTGGTTCGATTCCTGGCTCCCCCAGTCTGCATGCCAAATATCCTTGGGTAAGATACTAACCCCAAATTGCCCTCTGATGCGTTCATCGGAGTGTGAATGTTTATTAGTTGCACTTGACTTTAGAAGTGCTTGTATGAATGGGTGAGTGAGGCATGTTGTATACAGCGCTTTGAGAGTAGAAAAGCGCTATATAAGAATCAGTCCATTTACCATCTTTATTGTTCACATTAAAAGTCTGATGATATAATGTAGAATTACATATATGTCAGAGGCATTTTTCTGCACAACCAAGTGTTTTTGTGTCTAAAAATCCTGTTTTGAATGCAGGGCTTTCTCTTGCAATGGGTTTGGGTTGTGAGTTTCTGATAATATTACTTCATTCTTATTCAGTCGCTGTTGTTATCATTTGCTCTAATATGAAACATCTTTACCCAGAAAAAAATCTCTCTGCAAACATATTAGGTGGCCATACAATAATCTTATCTCTAACATTGTATCATAGCTTGGCTTTAAGGTGACTGTCTCTCCTCAGGTCTCTCCTGGGGCGTGCTCAGGCTCCTCAGTCTGTTAATGTACCAGCATGGGTATCAAACACTGCCTGAAAAAACATAGCCTTGGGTTAAGGTGGCTTTGTTAAATGTATACAAATCAAAAGTCTCTGACAAAAAAGGTTTGAATTTAGGAGCCTCCAGGTTTCAGATTAGATTGTGAGCTCAGGATCAGATGCGAGATGCTGCCCTACTTACCTGCTTGATTGAAAAATTGATGGGTTTTGTTTTGTGGGAATAATGGAAAAAAAGGACAAGACAGAAAGGACAAAAGATAGGAAGTGTAAGTACTTGGTTAGAAGAGGGCATGCAGGTGTGATGTGTCATGTGACATTTCTGTAATTGCTTGCATTATTAGATTCCGTGCAGTGTTGATTGTGAGTGAGGACACCAGTATGGCTCTGTGGAAACGTGGCTTTGTACATATTTCATGTAAAATAGCCTACTGCAAAGGTGTGTGTGTTTCTTTCATTAGGCATGCCTGCACCGCGCATAGCAAAAAACGTGAAGTTGAAATGCTAGCATCATGTTGCTTTAATGCCGCAAGGGAATCTTCAGCATAAATGCATGACTGTACATTATACAAGCACAAGGTCAGATCTGATTAGGGTCCAACTGTTTATACCAAAATAACACAGAGAGACACAGAGCTGGAGCTGAGATTACTGTAAAACAGCACAAATGCATATAGGCATAAAATGATCTTCATCACAGTTCTTATTATTGTGCACTATTCAAACATCTTAAATTCACTTGTAATTGGTGCATATTAATGGGTTTGTGTGCATTTTTAAACCAACATCCCTATCCATCTGAGGGATTAATAAAACGTAACTTCGGCGCCCCCTAGCGGTGGTATCTGACTTAGGGAAAGGTGGCTGGAAGAAATCTATCCATTGCACCAAATTTTGACAAGGGTTGTCTAATGTTTTCTGCAACACAAATACACATTGTCCCCCTACCTCCACATGTCAGGATGTCCACAGACATTCTGACATGCCATTTCAGGTGTAATGAATAATGTAAACAAAGCCTCAGTCCCAGTAATCAATAACAGTGACCCAGTGTGCAGCACTCCGGCACTGACATGTCCAAATGAGAGCCATTTAAAACGTTACACCTGAGCTGAGAAAATATCTGCTGTAAGAGAGGTTTATTTATGTCACCTCATGCAGTAGATTAATAATAAAGTTAGGTGTAAAGTTGCCGTGTTTGCAATCATTAAAAACAATTTGGACAGATGGGGGTGAGGTGGGGGGGGGGCAAATAAGTTGTTTTTTCCCCTCCCTTTGGGGTAAGGTAAATGTTATAAAAAACATGGTGATAGCGCTGCAAGTAAACTGTTTTTCTTTAATATCCCAAATAATTTTTCTCTAGTGCCTTAAGTGTTGTCACAGCTACAGTGATTGATTGATAATTACGCGGAAGCTTAATTGGCTCTAATCTTTGGAGGTTTAATAACATTTCTGGTGAGGTAACACTGGAATCCACAGCGACTCACTTTGGCTCGACTGTCACTTTGCTATGAACTTAACTGTGAGGCGCGCACACACACATGCACGTAAGATGTGTATTTGGTGCAGTGATTAGGATTAAACGATGCATTAAGCATTTAATTACTCAGGTGGAGCATCGCAGTGTGTTGGCTGTCTGTTTTAATTTTATTAGCTGACACATTTATGGAAGAAGCTCTGTGTGCTTAACTACTTGGCTCTGGCTCACCTCAGGGACATGACTCACATATTTCTTTATGTGGATCCTGAATGCATTTGTTTGAATGTGCGTACAGTTCGTGAGCTTGTTTGAAGACACAGAGGAGACATATGATTCACATTTCGGTGGGCCTGGGAGCGCCTGATGACTACACGTTTTCCACATGACATAAACACTAAAACAGCTGCTTCACTTTTGGGAAGGAGCTGAGTAGGAGGCACTGTTTTTGACTTTTGCTGTTTAGGCCCATGCTGTAGCACTGTTGGTAATGGGATTGACCTAGAATGGAGTTTAGTTATGGCTTTTGTTGAACATGTGTGTATTTGTGGGTTCATGAACTTACTAATGGTTTTGTGGTATTTCCTAGAGGTGTCTTGTACTTGCAGTGTGAAGCTTGTAATTGAAAACTTGGATGCAGTTCTATTTCTTGATTTACGCACTGGAGAAAATAAGGATTTGCAAATTGGGATTTTATTACGCAAGGCAGTTTCTTAAACATTCCTGCCCAACTTTTTAGTAGCAGGTGGTGTCTCTAACAGTTAGCCAATATCTCAGTAACTCTGCTTCCTAGGAGTACCGTGAGCTTATGCTGAAATAAATTGCTTTTTGTAATGAATGTTTCCTGTTGAGTAAAGGTTTGCATTTTAGAAGATATAATCATGTGGAAAAGAAGCACATCATGAGAAAAAATAATTATTTGAACAATATCCAAACAAGTGAAGCATTTGATGATCTTTTTTTCTTGGGCTTCTGGAAAGTATTGACAGGTGTTCTACTCCCATCCATCCATCCATTCATCCATCCACCCATTCATCCATCCGTCCATCCGTCCATCCATCCATCCATCCAGTCATCCATCCACCCATTCATCCATCCATCCATCCATTCTCTTCCACTTGTCCTTATCAGGGTTGCTGCGGGACGATGGAGGGGGACAACAACAAGAAGTGTGGTGGTTTATGTTGTAAGGACAACCCCATTTCCATCAAATTCCCCCGATCACTAGAGTCAAAACATCAGAAAACAGAGCGGTGATGAGAACCTGCATGAACCCAGAAACCGCAAGTGCCCACAACCAACAGCAAAGACCAAGCCCCAGCAGCACAGAATGACCCCGCTTTATGATCTTTTAAACAGTATATAACAGTACATGAGATTTAAGAAAAAAAGGCAGATTTTAATTAGAAAAGTGATTAATCATGTGGAAAAAGTACTAATTTTACTTCTTTAGAACCATAAAATTAGGATTTGGGCTTGCAGATTAAGTACCAATAAATAGAAACTCGTAGGGAAAGTGGAAACTGTCTAATTTAGTACTCTGCCAGTTCTGGAGCTGTCTTACTTCTGAAGTGCGCTGTGTCATCAGGGTCTAAGAAGCTCTCTCAGGTCTTTAGAAAAAGGTTGAGGATACCTACGAGTCTGGTAGTCTGTGGAAAAAAAGAACATCAAATCATTCCACTGCAAGAAAATAATCTACAAGCGGCAGTGATTTCTAATGACTGTCAGTTTCTCCATGACCTGCTGCTCCAGAAATTTCAGCCTAAGAACAAACCTTTTAATGCACAAAGAAGTCTCCAGGATCTGTCGCTACTGTTGTTGTTGAAACCAAATTTCGAGCTGCATGGGAGTCATATCAGGAAAAAGCATTTGCTTTCTATAAAGAACATTAGAGCAAAGGTACACTTTACCACTGAACATACCAGCTTTTTTTTTTTTTTTTGGAATAACACATGGATCAGTTAATAAGAGATATTATTGTTTGGCCACAATAACAACAGACATATTTGCTGCAGACCAAAAACAGCTTTTTCAGAGAAGAGCCTCATATCAGCTGGGAAACACAACGGTGGAAATGTTTGGTTTGAGGTTTCCTTGTTGCCTCAGGGGCTGGGCAGTGTGCAGATATTGATTCAACTATAAATTGTGTATCATATCAAAGAATTTAAAGATGTGAGCCCATCTGTCCAAAATTTGAAGCAGAATCAGAAGTGGGCCTCTCTACAACATAAGCGCAGGAGGAAATCTACTAAAGAGTGGCTCAGAAAGACTAAAGAGTATAGTCCATGTTTAAATACCATTAAAATAAATCGTAAATGGACTTAATAGCAGGTGTTACTACAAGCCTCATTCACCCAATCACATATACTAGTGTTTTTTTCCATACCTAGGAAGAAAATGTCTGACCTCCTGTTGGTAGATGACTCACTATACCTCCTGACCACGGCCATGTTAAGCTATCATATAAACATATAAATGAAAACCCCAAACATCTTGCAACAGAAGGATATTTTGTAATTTCTGCTGCCCTCTTGGCCATGGTCTCTCATGGAAAAGAGATTTTAATCTCAATGAAGCTTTTAGCTGGACAAATAAAGGATAATGAGTGATACATTAAGGAGTGGTCCACTGTACAGCCACAAAAAGGATGCTTGTCCAGATCCCTCAACAACTAAAAAAAGGCAAACATTTTCATGGGATTTTGAAATCATTCAACCATACTGTTATGACATGGATAAAACTGAGTCTTGCCGTTACAGCTTCTTAAATTTCCTTTTTATTGTACGTCTCACTTAATGGTTTAAGTGATATTTTAGACATAGACATAGACTTTATTAACCTCACACTGGGGAAATTCACACATTACAGCAGCAAAAGGGTCAGAAAGAAAAAGGGAATTAGAAATATATTTTAAAAAAAATAGAAAAATAAGTAAGCAAGAAAAAACTGTGGATGAATAATAAAAGCCTCAAAACTATACCAGTATTTTCTACTATTTGCAAATGTTTACTATATACAGTAAATACACTCAGATTATTTTTTTCATATTTACATAAAGTGCAGTCTGAGTGATGTTATGTACACCTATCTATATAAGAAACTGTAACTAGTTAAGGAGCATTTATGTGCTACACATTTACAGGCTTTATGGAGATCTGTATCTCACCATCCACAGGAGGGCGATGTAGCACAGCGGATCCGTTCTGCGCAGCGCTGTTGTGCAGCTCACTGCAGACTTCAGCCTGTCTTGTCGTGCCTTCCATGCAGGCCGTGCCTTGATCCTACCACCAGATGTCGCTAAAACAGTGCGGACACGCTCTCAACACAACAATGTGAATGAGTCGTGCACCTACTTAAGTGACTTATTTGCAGTCTGCACAACTAATGTAGTTTACTGGCTTTATTTTAACACCGCGGTGTCCTTAAGCAGAGCACACTGAGCAACAGCATAAGGGATATTCATGACTCCCTCGAGTGAGGCGCTAATAAGTGGGAGAAAAAATAATTAAAAAGCCGTAAATCAAAATTTCAATAAAAGTTCAGGAGTCAGCTGTTTTTCTCTGCTGTGATGTCACCGTGTCTCCACGGTGAGAAACTATCAGATTTGCGGCTTTAATCACAGCTGCTGAGAATGGTCTTCTCTCGCCGTTGCACGCTGTGGATAGATGATCGTTGGCTCCAACCGACACAATAATGGAATCGCTGACAGGGAGTGTCACCCTGTCCCTCGCTGTTACCTGAGCAGCACCTGTGGTCTCCCTCTTCTCCTGTCCTTAACACACGCAACAGACGCACGGGTGAGCGCATCACGCGCGCTCCCTACCAGCTAGAGGCTTTTGCGTTGTGCTGAGTTGACTGGATAGCTGCTCGGTCATATAGCCATCAGCACCTTCGATGGGAGCACCTCAAGCGTTTGGACGACTTGCACCATCTCTTCAGTAACTTTGATGGGGAATTCGACATTAAGCAGGGAAAATGCCTGTGATGAAGGGATTATTAGCGCCGCAGAACACGTTTCTGGACACTATAGCCACTCGGTTTGATGGCACTCGTAAGTTTGCTTTTTAATCTCCATATATTTAAATCACTGACTCATTTAATGATTTGTAATAGTTTGCGATTTAAGTTCCCTTTTTTCCTTCTTTATTTTTGGCTGGCTTGGATTCTCCAGAGAATAAGCTTGACAAAGCAGACTGATCCAAAACGCCCAACACCTGTAATAGAGAGAATAGGGAGTTGTCAGTATGATTGCATGCTTGCTGTCCTCGATACAGATAGCGACATTAGATCACCAGGTATTTCACATTTCTTTCTGTTTCTTTTTTCCTTGTCCAAAGAGAGACTTCATTAAAGTTCAAAGTAATCCAAAATTGTTTCCAGTATCAAAAGCAGACAGCGCTGAGGCTTTCAGCACCACAGACAGCGACAAAGGTCCACTCCCAGCTTACAGTACAGCTTCTCGCCAGGAATTTGGGCAGCATGCACACAACTTGCAACCAGTGTTAATATTTGTGTTTGTGAGAAAAAACAAAAAAACAAAAACCCACAACCCAACTTTCTGTGGCTTTCCACTCTTTTACCTTTACAGTGAAGTTAACCTTTATTATCTGGCTAAATCCTGCAGACGCCGACTACAGTCGTCCCGCAGGTCTGAAAGCAGCGGTCACATTTATCAAAGTTAATTGGTCGACGGCGACATTACAGCAAGTCCTTCCCCAGGCAGAAGCCCACACAGACGTTTCTTCAACTTTACTCTGAACTCTTGCTTCCTCTCTCAGTAATAATCATGAGGATTCCTAAACACCAAGCACCGTATTTCATAACTATCTCGCGTTTATCTTTAATATTCTATTTTATTTTATTTCTATTTTTTCAGGAATCATCAGCTGCTCAAATAGAATCAATCCATCTGCACTGCTCTGCTCTCATTTTCCATTCAGCTTTGTTTCAGCTCTGTTGCTGTTTGTTTTGGGCAACTGCTCATGCCCTTGGGCGTGGATTATTATGGACTTTGTGTCTGAATTTTCCCGTCTTTAATACAAAACGTTATATTGTACAGTAAGCAGTAATGAACAAAGGCAATGCTATATGTTGATCATTTTCTTTAAAAACACACACACGAACAGTAGCTTTTTGTGTGATTGGTGATTCAAATTTAAATTTACTAGAAATTGTCATGACAACCTTTTAAAAACTCACTTCTGTCTGTTCTCTCTGTGCCAGTACTTGCCACATTTTATTACATCACAGTGCTTCCTACATTTAGGGCTGATTCAAGCTCCAGTTTAATATATTAGCTCATTGGTATGTGTGCTCTTTGGGATCTTCTACCTTTCCTGCAGCTTGTTCACTTGGAGAATAGCAATAATAACCAGAGACATTTATCATTATTTCTGTCCAAATATCTGCTGCTTGACGACCAGTAAAGGCAGACGATGGCAATAACTATTAAGCTGCCTTGGCAGGAGGGCTGTCCTAACAAAGGGGAATTGGGGTTGTACTGTACCTGTAGCACAAGCAGTTTGTCAAGCTCCCGAGAATGAACTGCTGTCCTTGAGTTGGTGAAGTAAAGGAAATTAATGTTGGATTTTAACTGCAAGAGGGGGCAGACTGGAGGTAGCAGAGCCTGACGGGACAAATTAGCTATGATGGCCCGGCCAAGAGGAAATATAAGGGAATAGCTAGTTTCACTGCTATGCAATCTCCTCTCATATCAACCAAAGCCAAGAGCAGGTCAGACCTTTAAACGGTGATAAATGGATGAAAGCAAAAGTAGAAAACTCTTTAAGGTGATCTGATTTGTTCTTGGAAAAATAGTTTTACATTTAGTGGTGGTCATTTAAATCAATTTAACTTTTTTCCTGGACAGTGATATTCACTTCTATATTCCAATTAACTGTTATCTGAATTAACTGACCTTGCCCTTTCACAACCAGAGTCTACAGAGAACTGTAAACACTCAGAATCAATACTATTAACAGCTTTGAGAAAACAGATGATGCCTGTTCAGATGAGCTGTTCAAATGGGGATATAAAATGTTAAATTCAGATTACTCCAAATGCTTCAATCCAGACAATTTTTTCTACTCTTAGCCTGTATGATGTCAGTGAGAGGAGATGCCCTAAATATTATCACAGGAGCAAAGCTTTGGCTGTGAAGAAGCTCCATCCACCTGCTGTTGAAATCTTCTGTTTGCAAGAGGCAGCCAGTCAGAAAAGGTTTGGCTTAAATGGTGAAGGCAGGAAAAACAAAGAGTATAAGATAAATAAGGATTATTATGAACCACGAATTATGCAAAGCTACTCTTGCGTGTCCCAGGAATAAAAATGTGCAGGTAGAAATGAGCATAATGTGTTTACTGTAAGTATTTAAAGCATTTTATTACATCTGGATGAAATTGGTTCACTTCTTACTATGGTAACTCACATGATTACCTTCTCTGCAGCAGGTTATGCTCTAGGTTAGAGATCAACAGGTATGAAATCACTGTCTAGTGATCCTGTAGCTCAGGAGGTAGGGTACAGGTCAGGTGACGTACTAATCAGTAGGTTGGTGGTTTGACAACTGACTGCTCCAGCCCACATGCCAAATATCCTTCAGCAAGATAGTAACCCCAAGTTGCTCTCCGATGTTTCCATCAGAGTGTGAATGTAAGATAGAATCCACTTCAGCAGTGCAAAAAATGCTTGTGTTAATGGGTGAAAGAGGCATGTTGTATAAAGCCCTTTGAGTGCTCAGTTAGAGTAGAAAAGTGCTATATAAGAACCAGTGCATTTACCAGTTCTTTGGAAAATAACGTCACCATTCCTGGAAGATCGCTTGGATCTCTGTGCACGGACAGCAGGACGGTCTAGATTTTTAATAGCATCTAAAATCTTTGTGTTTCTCTGATGAGCATCAGTAATAAAAACAGATTCTTAAGCACAACTTTATTCCATGATTTTTTTCCTTGTTGGCTACAAAGAATCTTACCAAAGTTTTGGTTTTCTATGAGCATTAATAAATGATCCTAACAATAATAAATGATACTAACAAATCTGTTAACTTACACAGTCAGCATTTTTGTTGGCTTTCTTTTCTGGCTTCAGATAAGCTAAACTTTATTAATATAGTAGCTCTTTTCCAGTCTTGCTGACCAAATCATTCACAGCGCTCACACATTCATACACTTTTAATACTGAACTACTACTATACAGTGCTTTCTCTCTCACACTCACACACACTCACAGCTTTGTCCACATGTGTTGCTTTCAGTCTGCACTGTTTTTTTTTAACATCTTTATATTTTTATAACAGTTTTATTGTTATTTGTAAAATCAGCCTCTGTGCTGCCAGTACACTTCTCCATGTTTGTGATTGGTCAGATGTTGCCACTCCTTTCAGATGAACACGCTGGGGAAACCCTGGGTTACATTAGCTAGTTGATCACCAGTAAGACTAAATGTATCTAGATAATGGAAAGATATCCCTCGATATGATGAAATCTCTTTTTAGTACAGTGCTCATCACTGTTATTTTTGGTCTGTTTGCCCATGCTGTGATTAAAATAACAGAATATGGCTGTGGCTTATGCTGTGATACCTTCTGTCATCACTACAACCTTACACCATCCAGGTGACTAATCTTACCACCTGCCCAGCACTTGTAATTCATTATTGTGGGGAGTAGAGTATAGATTTAGGGCAACAACTACTTTTAATTTTGGAAAAAAAAAAAAAAAAATTTAAAAAGACAAATCTCCAAAACTCAGTGTGAGTTATTCTAATCATTCAACATCCAAAACTCATTTTTCATTTGGCAGAAGATTCATTTATCTAAACAGCAGTCACTTAATATGTCAATGTTAATGGTAAGGCGGCCTCGTCGTCAAAAACACAATACTTGCTGGCTTGGCTCTGCAATCTAATGCTGGCCCTCCTTTCTTAAGGAGACCATATTGGGGTGTCCTGCTTCCAAGTTAAGCAGAAGGTCTGGTTGCCTCACAGAGTGTCGCCTTCTTCCCGTGCAGCACTGTTCTTCCAGATTGCTATTTCCTAGCTCTCAGCACAGACTAGTTCCACCTCCACTAGGCACGTAATTACTGTCACGATCGCTGGTGCCAAGACTTGAAACAGCTGTGTGATGAGTTGGAACACAACGCCAGTCGTAATGTTTAAGCGTGCATGTGAATGAAAGAGAGAGAGAGGGAAAGAGAGAGAGCATGTGTTTAAAAGGAAACAAAGGGAGACTGGAGAGCAAGAAGAAGCAGGAGAGTATGCTTCATTTTCTGCATTTGGCTGCTTTGTGTCACCAAACTGCCCGTGTGTAGTTCCTGCTCAGCTGCCTTTGAACGTGAGGGAAGTAAAACAGAAGTTTCCTCCCTGCTGATTAACTTTCTTTAAACGCAGCACACCTAATTACGTGCTTAAGAAGTGGCTGAGGGATCCATATTGTGATTACTACTTGCTGCAAGGTGAACGTTAAAAGAGTCTACTGGAGTTTCTTACACAATGAAGGAAGCTGCCTCCAGTGAGCTGAGTTTATACTGTTGGTGTCTCTACAGCTTTGTCTCAACAGCAACCCCGTGACCTGCAAGAAGACAGAGGAAGCTAATTACCGAGTATAAAAGACCACAGACCGCACACTGACGCACATACAGTATGTCTGAGGAAGGTTTATTAAAGCGAGGAAAGCCTGGACTGTGTGCTGGAATTAACCAAGATTGTATATGTCATATAGTAACAGAAACAAGAGCAAGACTTTAACTTCTCTTAACAGATGCTTATTAATAGATGCAAACTTGTGAAAAAGGCAGCTCTGATATTGTCCTCGGTCAGAGAATGGCTGTGAAAGAAATAATGAGCGCAGTTATGAGACTGTGAGGGAGTAATCAATCATCATTGACTGTTGTGCTGCAGGGTGCAGAGGGGCTCTCACTTATTTGGCAGTGGATTGCCACTACTGTTCCAATTTTCTCCAAACCCCACTTAATATTGAGACTCTTACATTTTAGGGCAAACAAAACAAAAAGTAATGGTGCTGTGCTGCACGCTAGGGAGCTGTAAAAAAATCCATCATGTTAAAGAGACAGCTGCCTGTTCAAACATCCACCAGAAACAAAGAGACGCTGGCTTTCATTTAAAGTCTTGTTTGTGGCCATGCGATGCATCTGTAACTAGGTCTGTTATTCCCTTTCTTAGCTTAACTCTAGCTGAAAACGACTAAAGTAAACATTATTGTGTTTACCCACACAGGGTGTGGTGTGCACACTTAAACGCATGATCCAGAAACGTATTCTAAAATATCCTCTCTCTGATCTGAAGGTGCAAAAAGGCCATTCAGACCAAAAGGGTGGAGTTTCTAAACTTCCTGGGTATGTCTAGTGTCTTGGGGTGGTGGGGAAACATCGATACAGCAATACAGCACAGTATCTCGATATTTTGTGTAGCGATATTGTATCGATACAGGGAAACCAACATAAAAATAAAGCCATCCTGAGATAATGTTAGTTGACTGAACTTATAAAATCCATCCAACAGCGGACATACATACCCCCCCCCCCCATTCAAAGCAAACTGATGACTCAGTCACATGAGTAAAAATAGGAACTGCAAGTTGTGCTGGCTAAGTGTTTGCCCAGAGTGCTGCAACCACTTTTGAAGGTAAACCAATTGCACAGTTTGCCTGATTTGAGGCAACCTTTCTGCAAACAGTCACTGTCTGACTGCAATCACTCTCAGAGAGATTGTCATCTGATTTATGAATGCAGACATACCAACATGTTGCCATCAGTCTGAGTGAGTCTTTGGCAATGAGCACAAACTGAGGGGACTCGGCTCAACTGGCTGCCAGCTGGTTCTATTCTGGTTTTATTCCTATACAAAACAAAGGCAAATATAATAGTTAAATGGGAATTTATGTTAAATGTGAATGTCTATGTGGACAGCAAGAGTGATTTTTCAACTTTTTATCAAACAGAATTGCTGTATTATCAGAAACAGATAACATGTGATTGCCAACTTCTTCCCCACTGAATTGCAGCCGAATAGAAGACTGATTCTTTTTTATGGCGGATTTTACTGGTAGTGTTGGTGTGCTCGACGATCTCATTTTACAGAAAAGTGGGAAAACCTTTTGTTATCGGTCAGCAAATTGCAAAATATTAAAAGTCGCAACAATATTGCATCGTGAGAGAGCTATTGGGATAATATGGTTTCCAGCACGGGACCTAATTTTGGATTACTCCCAGTAAAGCCTCTTCTGTCCCTTCCAGTTGTGCCTTTTCAGTGCGTCAAAAGAGAAATCCTTCCAGTTGATTTTTATTTAAAGGAAGTGGACAAATTCACAGAGAGTAGAGTGTGTGGTGACTGATAATTGTGTTGGTGTGACACAGTGTCTCATACCATAGTTCAGGTCATTTCTGCTGAACATTCTTCATCAGGTGCCTTAGGATGTCGCCATAGAAATCTGCATCGATGGTTTGAATATTTGGTGACTTATAGAAAGAGAGAGCATATTTCTCCTGTATTGGCTTCCCTTCACTGGCTCCCTGTTAAATCCAGGATTGAATTCAAAATCCTGCTCTTCACATACAAGGTCTTAAATAATCAGGCCCCATCTTATCTTAATGAATTTATAGTACCATATCACCCCATTAGAGCACTTCGCTCTCGCACTGCAGGCTTACTTGTTGTTCCTAGAGTATTTAAAAGTAGAATGGGAGGGAGAGCCTTCAGTTTTCAGGCCCCTCTTCTATAGGAACAGGTTCCAGTTTGGATTTTGGAGACAGACACTATCTCTACTTTTAAGATAAGGCTTTAAACTTTCCTTTTTCCTAAAGCATATAGTTAGGGCTGGATCTGGTGACCCTGAATCCTCCCTTAGTTATGCTGCAATAGGTGTAGGCTGCTGAGGGATTCCCATGATGCATTGAGTTTTTCCTTTTCAGTCACCTTTCTCACTCACTTTGTGTTAATAGACCTCTCTGTATTGAATCACACTTTTTATTAATCTCTGTCTCTCTTCCACAGCATGTCTTTTATCCTGTCTTCCTTCTCTCACCCCAACCGGTCACAGCAGATAGCCGCCCCTCCCTCAGCCTGGTTCTGCTGGAGGTTTCTTCCTGTTAAAAGGGAGTTTTTCCTTCCCACTGTCGTCAAAGTGCTTGCTCATAGGGGGTCATTTGATTGTTGGTTTTTTTTCTCTGTATGTATTATTGTAGGGTCTACCTTACAATATAAAGCGCCTTGAGGCGACTGTTGTTGTGATTTGGTGCTATATAAAAAAAATTGAATTGAATTGAATTATCCAGTAAATGATAAAAACAAAACCCACAAAAAACCCTAGCTGCTCGGTCATGACCAGAGACCCAACTCGTCACAAGCAATGATCCTCCAAACACAAGTCATGCCAGTTTAAAACAGAAGTATTGTGCTGACTGTGCATGTCTGTGGTGAAATCACAGAAGAGAGCCACCGTACCGGAAGCAGTTCAGAGGTGCACAAGTGGATGATTTTGAAGGGGAGATTGACAAGATTTTAAAACAGACACAGGTTTTGCATCAGCTGCAAGACAACCTGTTTAACCTGTATTATCCCGAACAGGTTGTTTCCTACAACACAGTCAGCTGCATGCTAAAAGCAACGAGATAGAGTGCATCTATCTCCATACTCACTGTAAACCAACTGTGAAAAATGTAAATCTCAGTGTCACATTAATAGCAACCCAGCACTATCCACTGGCTTTAATAAGGCTTTGATAAAGTATTCAGTTAAAAAGACACAGCCACCCTCATCAGTACAGACTTAGCTGGGAAATGCTGTCCTCGCTGTAAGGTCACTGGACTTGATTATTACCGTGAGCTTAAAGGAGCATGAGCCTCTCGTCTGTTCCACCAAACTTCTGGGACTTCTGAGAGCCTCCCCATCACCGTGGACGTTCTGCCTTGTTAAACCTCCTAATTAGCGAGATTTCTCTCCTAATCACCATCCCTAATGGACTGTCCAGAACGATCGACAAACTGGGTTTCACTAGAAGAAGCCTGGGCCAAGTCAGCCATTTTTAGACTCAATTAATTGTGCGAGATTTTGTGAGACAGGGAGGAAAGTTTTTCTTTGTTTTTTTGTTTTGTTTTTTTTTGCATTTGGAAGAAGAGGGGGAAATAGACAATGGAGCGTGAAAAAGACTCTGAATGAGACAGACATGGAAGGAACAGCAGGTGTGCGACCTGCAAATTACAGGAATGTAATGCACAGTGTAATGTTTCATTTGGTGAGAGCTCTGGGGATTGTATGATAAAGGGGCACAGAGGTGATTAAGACTGTGGATTTGTGTAATGATTTTCCTTCTTCAGTTACAGGGTGTGAGATGATTACCAGTGTTAGAATGGATGCGAGAGTATGTGCATGCATATACTGTATGAATGTGTATGCTCTGACTAATAACTGAGACACAGTTTGTTGATACAGCACAGAAACGTAATCTCATTATCCCATACAATGACTGACTCGACTTTTAAGACAAACTGTACATGTGTAACCTTGGTTGCCATGGTGTGTGTCAGTGGTTACTGTGGCAACTGTAGAGTGACTTTTTTTTTGGTTATGTAACTGCTGCTCTAGCAGCATTTTCAGAGGCCCACATGAATTTCGTCAAAAAGGTGGCGAGGTCTTTTCCATCCATCTCCCCACTTCCTGACCAATTTTTACCACACTCCATCTCCATCTTTCATCATTCCGCCTCTCACAGCTCCATCTCACTTACTTTCAACTTTCCAAATCACCCCCTCACCTTGTGCCCCTCTAACACCCTCATCTGTCTGCCTCAGTGTATCTCTAAACCTCCCCTTCTAGTCCCCTTATCTGTCCACATCCCCCTTCTCTCTCATTCTCTCATCATATTTGCCATCCATCTTTTCTTCTCCCTGTTGTGTAGTGCTGTCCGATTCTACTTCCACACTTTCTCTCTTCCCTCTCTCTGACTCTCCACTGCTTCCTCATGCTCAG
The DNA here is from genome assembly GCA_015106755.1 of Etia nguti. Lineage (NCBI taxonomy): Eukaryota > Metazoa > Chordata > Actinopteri > Cichliformes > Cichlidae > Etia > Etia nguti. Next base: position 81 of record VUQG01008621.1, on the reverse strand, counting down.
TTCCCCATCATAGGAATTGTTGTCGTGACTTAAATAGCTCTGGGGTTGCTTGCAGTGACGGCACAACGCTGACAAAGAGCT
>VUQG01008619.1:36521-52287 GCA_015106755.1 Etia nguti | reverse complement strand
CTGAAATAGCCCTTGACAGTTTGCCACATCACTGCTCTTTCTTTCACTTTCTCTTACCTCTGCCAGTGTTTCTTTGGAACACATCTCAGATCCACTCGAGAAAACCTCTGGAGACTGTAGACCGGCTCTCAGGCCTAGAGGTCAGAGTAGCAGTCAAGAGGGCAATGGCGCAACAAGGTCCTTCCTGTCCTGTTTGGGAAAGAGGCAAAGAAAAATGTGTGACCTGTCACCGATTACACAACACCTACATATATTGCGAAAGACAAGTCTGCGGGGGTTATGACTTGCCTACAGCTTTCTACATTTTGTGAGCTTTTCTAACTTTGGAGTGTGCAGTTGCAAGGTGAAAGCATGTCTTCTATGCCTCCCAACACTGACGAATGAATGCTTTGTTGGATCACAGAGCAAACAAAACTCCTGCCAGGAGAAGTGCTAATAAGGCCAAGTCTTCATGGCTACAGATTGCATCTCTGCTGACTAAATATATAAATTTGCAGTGGCATGGCTGCATTGTCATACAGCAGTGTCGTCAATTGTTGTCACAAGTCTTGACCACAACATCATCCAAGATGAGCGTGACAGGCAGCTTCATTGGTTGACTCAGCATGGGAAACACACAGAGAAATGTCAAATAAGAAGTTTAAGCGAAAACAGTGTGATAATTACTCACATATGCTCAGTATTGAGAATCGTGGCCTTGTCAGTGGTGTAGTTGTGTAAGTGAAAATGGAAAAGAAAGTCTCTTCAGGCTGTCCTTATTTCAGAGTAAAATCTAAAACACACACCAATTATTTTTCAAATATTTTACTGTGGAAAATGTGTCCACCAACTGTGGTATTTTAGGATGGTGAAGCGAGGGCACACAACACCACCCGTGTCATGTCTGGGCTGCATTACTTGTGGTTTTCGATTCTCTGCCAGGTTGCTTTTCACATGCATTCGTCTGCGTGCTTTGTCACCTGTCTGACTTGTGTGAAATCCCGAGCAAGGAGGCCAGGGGCCCCAAACAAATGGGCTTCTGTGCTTTTTAGTGTCTGAAATAAGCCCTACCCATAGCCTGCCAAAAGCGTAGCGAGTCTGTGCGGTATGAGAAGAAAGGCTGGCGTCTGGAGTTAGAGTGTATCTTTAAAAAGAGAGAAACAAGCAATGACTTTTTTTCCACCCTGAAAAACGCAATGTACACATATGCACGCAGTGAGCAATACTACTGTGAGCAGTGAACTGCACGTAAATGACAGATGCAGCAAAAATGCTACAAATTAAAACTCATATATGCAATTTCATATTTATTTTTTTGATTTGTCAGAAGGTTCAAAAAACACTCCAGTTAAAAAAAATAAAAAATTCTTGCAATGTTTTCCTGGTTCATGCTTCCCATGGTTAAATCAGACAGACAAAACTGTCATTTTATATATAGCACACATGTCAACACAACTCAAGGCTGCTGTTGAATGTTTGTTGCTCTAAATGCTCTGTGGGCTTAAAATGCAACTCAGAAAATAACTTCTTTCTAAAACTCATTTTTTATTTTTAGAAATGAAAACTCTTCAATGCACTGGTGTGTACTGCTACTTTCAGAAAACAGTGCAAACTTGCTCTAACAAAAAGGACAACAACAAATAAGATGTCCAACATCAGAACTGTTATACAGGCACTTCATTATATATATCAAAATGAACTGTGCTGGTTTTTAAAGGGAGTAGTACAAACTGTGGTATGGGATCTTTGGTAGCTTCCCTTACGAGTTTCAGAAGAAAGATTTTTGAGGGACATTTTGAGACTATAATTGAAACACACTAAGGATCCACACACTTCAGCCACCTGAACATATTGCTTCTTTAATCACCACAATGGATTTTAGCTGTGCTAAAAGCATTACACATCCTTTTAACATGAAAAATGTGCATTAGATGCTTTATAATGAATTATTCCATTAAGCATGAACTAATTTTGCACTCATGTTTTGCAGTTTAACAGCTAAATGTTGTGCATGAAGGGTTACAATCTCCAAAACTCTAATAAAATAAACCCAAACTTGACTAATTATCACAAATGGAAAAATACTGCAACAATCACCACGTTAATATGATTAATAGAGATTATAATCCATTTATAAAAAAAACTGTTGGAGGGGTCATGTGAAAGAACTGTGAGTCCAAACATGCTGGGGCACAGACAGTAGATTATATATATTTTTTCTCTAGGGGCTTGCTGACTAGATTCAAACCTCTCCTCATGGAAACATGGAAACCCAACAGAAAACATGTTATTATTTTTTTTACCTTCTTATTAAATCATTCTGTCCAGAAGGTGCAGCCTTTCACACATAGAGAATATTTAATAAACATGTTTGTTTGAGATCCAGTGCCCAGCCACTGGCTGGCTAGAGTCTGTCCGGTTGTTACTGGTTGCAGCCTGCTGCCCTGCGTGACCGCACAGGCTGCCTTTTGTGCCCTCGGCTGAAGGCCTCATTGATGCCTGAGCTGGCCACAGGCCTGGGCCTCCAAACCTTCAGCCAGCTACAGGACAGGAAGCTGCGCACAACTCTGAGTCAATACTGACATCAGGCTGCATATCAGAATTTCAGAGATACAGCTGCTAACAAGACATGATATGATGTGCACTGGTTTCAGTAATTTTGTCATGTTTTCCCCTTTGTTAGCAACTAAATAAGGTGTATTTGAGACTGAAATAAGGGTGAAGGAGCTTCGCGAGGGCATCAAAGACCACAAAGTAAATATGTAGGGTCAAATAGCTGAGGGTAAATATGTTTGCATTACGGTTTTGTTGGTATGCGCAGAGTTGAGGACAGAATAATTGAATCTGTGAGGGTCTGAATGGGTGGGCTTGTCCACATTGAGCTTGTTTTTTAAGGAGAGATGACGATCAGTTTTTCCCCTTCTGATTTCTAAAAAACAGCTGTACTGCTGTTCGATTGCCAGAGCCGTCACTGAGCCGTTAAGTGGTTTAAACTCTCCAAGTGAGCATTTCCTGAACTCTAAAAATTGGTTAGGAAACACAAAAATTAAGTCCAGAGAGGCATCGTGTTTTTCTGGCTACTGCAGCGGTGTGAAAAGTCTCAGGGTGACTACATGCTCAGAGCAGAGGATTGCCAGACAAAGAAGATTTGGGATGGAAGGAGAACAGACGACTGAAGTTGAGAGCAGAGTCGGCAAATCGCTTCCTCCCCTACAGGATGTTTGTTTGTTTGTTCTGTTTAAGATTGGCTGAACCCTTTTGGGGAAAAAGAAACATGTTGAGAGACTCCACCTGGACCTCAAACGGATAAAATGTTCATCTTCTACAAAGAGATCTTTATATCCAGACCTGAGCTGTTAACCCAGTGAGACAAGAGAGACGCTGTTGGAGTCCTTACAGAAAGCCCCAGGCATGCAGTTCTGCATCCCACCTAACACAAAGACAAGCAGGCCCGTTAGCAAACCTGGCGCCTCGTCAGTGAAAAGACTTTAGTAAGAAAACATGCAATCACAGCTGATGCTGCACATCAGCCATGTCTTTTCTTTTTTTTTTTTGTACTAAAAGCTATCCTTGTTGTCCTTTTTCTGCAGACACTGTTTCAGACACTGCCCCAGCAACTAGGGACAACCAAGACACCGTGTCTGGAGATGAGCCACCAAGCGACACCACCCCCAAAACCCACTTCTTAACAGACCATCCCTCCACCATCGACTATGATGATGCCACAGAAGTTTTCAACGAAGAGGAAGGTAAAATTGTCCCGTTTTTGACTGATCAAGAGTGCACAACCACCAAATAAGTTTTCTTTCCTAATTGTGTGTATATATATATATATATATATATAAAATATGTGTATGTGTGCAGGGGCCATGGGGCCAGGGGCCATCACAGCCATAGTTATAGCAGTCTTCCTGGGAGCATCTGTCCTCCTCGCTCTCATCGTCATCACACTCAGGAAGTTCACCGCCTCCTAGAGGAAACACATATGTTTTGTGTGTGTGTGCGTGTGTGTGTGTGTGTGTGTGCGCGCGCATGTGTGTGTGTGTTGGTAAACCGTTTGTTTGTCAGTGCTTCTCTGTTGCTTCTCAGTTCCATCTTTCAACTCCAGGCTCGACCTTTGTGTAAAACGTGTCTTTTGCTTTGCTGAAAATTGTGGCAGGCTCCTTATCTGACTATTTTCAGATTTGCAGATACTCAAACTGTTGCTCAACACGTCTACTTGTTGCTGAAGGAACAATCTTAGAGACTGGCTGGCTCTTCCAGTACAATGCTGTAGCACATGCCATTTGTCACTTGTGGGTTTTTTTTTAATACATGTTGTTTTCCAGTCATTTGAATTTTTTTGCCTTTCTTCAATACATGATTTTACTTCTATCTTAGCAGGAAGTGTTTGTGGTTTTGTTTGTCTGTGTCTTACTTTTCCAATCAGTGAGAAAAATATCTTTGATTTTTTTTTTCAGCCGTACACAAAGGTTTTTATTGGTCTTTCTCAGTAACTGTACCTGAATCATTTTCACAAATATTTCCTTGGTGTCACCGTGCAGAAGTTTTCAAGTTTGTATTAAACCATTAACAAACATTTGTAGAGTCAAATTAAGAAGAGAACATCTTTAAAAGGGGCTTTTTCAATGAAAGTAAACAGCCGTGTTGTTTGTACCTGCAGAGCAAATATACAGTTAGTGCTTGGATGAATGTGCCTTTTGTCTTTGCATGTTTGTGTGGGGTTTTTTTGTCTTTTTTTTTTTTTTGCAGGGGGAAAATTACTATAGCAGTATTATGAGATATTTTTCTGTACAACCCAGAGTCCTCAGTCATACAGCTGGATGCTGCCATTTTATTATCAAGTCAAAAATTATTAAATCAGATTTTAATAGTTTATCGTGTGTGTGTGTGTGTTTGCACATGATTACTGAATTAACTGTGATTTTTTTCCTTTTAGATATTATACATTTTTGTGTACATATACAGACTGTATATAAAAGATGTGCATCTGGGTTTGAAAATTGAAGCCAATTCAGTTGGGCTTTAAAGTTGGATTCTTCATATAGGCCAACAGGGCACCATGTATCTGATTGCTAAGATGAAGTCAAATACCTTGGGAGTTTATAAAGAAGGGACCCCACTGGTCACTCGATGTTTGACTTCAGTAAACACTTTCGTGATCGGTTTGTAGTTAGCTTTCGCTCATATTTACCAGAACATTCACTTTGTAAATGATGGTACCATTTAGATTTCTAAACATGATGAAGCATGGTATGATGTATGGCATGGTTACCTTGTGACTAAAAAGTCAATAGTACCATGTGGGCAAGCAGTGTCCTTCAGTTCTTATTCACTGCTTGCTCATCACATTTAGTTTCAAAAACTAAAAAGGCAACTGGAAAAAACCTCTTTGCTCAATGCTTTTCATAAAACCAGACAGTGACTCACATCAGAAATTATTCATTTTTAACTTTTACGTTATAACTAATACGGTTATTTCTTCCTAATTTTAAATATTAATTTTAAAATTTGATATGTGTCTTTAGTAGTTAATAGTCACCCTGTACTATAGTATATCTTGTTTCACTTCTGATGTTTTGAAAAAAAATATCAGATCAGATGAACAACACCTGACATATTACATCGTGTCTTAATTTATTTAACCTAAACAGCCAAAATTCAGAGGTACTTTGTGAAAATATAAATACTAAGTTAACAGAATAAGTAGATACCAGGTGCTACAAATCAAATACACTATCAAACTGATCAAATAAACTCATCACCAGCTGGTGTGTACTAACTCAATGACATGAATAAAGGACATCAGCAATGATTTTAGGAAAACAACTGTTGCTTCCCACCAATCTTAAAAGGCTTATGAGGCCATTTCCAAACAATTTGAAATTCACCATTCCACAGAGAGAGAAAACATTGAAGACAGTTGCCAGTCTCCCCCACAGTGGACACCCCAGCAAATTGACTGCGCAGACTGTGCAGTGCTCAGAGAAACTGCAAAAAACTCAGAGTCTACAGGCCTCAGTTAGCATGTCCAAGTCCATTAAAGCAGAATCAGAGAAAGACTGAAGAAGCGTTGCCTGTTTGCCAAGAGAAAGTCTCCTTTCTCTAAAAAGAACATGGCAGCACAGTTTAGCATGGCACGGCAAAGTTGCACACTCAGCATATCAGCAGAAACAGTTCATACTAGCTATGAAGCACGGCGGTGGAGGGGTGATGATTTGGGTTTATATTGTAGCCACAGGACCTGGGCACCTGTAGCCACTGACTCCTCGATGAACTCCTCTGTGTACCAAAGTATTCTGGAGTCAAACGTGAGGCCATCTTTCCAACAGCTAAGGCTTGGCTGAAACTCGCCCATGCAACAAAGCAAATATCCTGAGGAGAAAAGAAAGAAAAGAATCACGGTGTTGTAATAAACCCAGTCAAAGTCCAAACCTCAACTCAAATGAAATGATGAGGCAAGGCTTTTAGAGCGCGCAAACAAATGCCCGCAAACCTCAACGAACTGAAGCAACACTGTAAAGAAGAGTGGGCCAAAATTCCTCCACAACAATGTGAGAGACTAAGAAAGTCATACAGAAAACACCTACTTCAGGTTATTGCTTCCAAAGGTGATTCTTGAAGCTGCTGAATCAGGGGGCGTACTTAGTTTTTCCCACACTGTATGCATTCTGGCTTAGTTTGTGTTAAATAAAGACACTGCGTAATATGTCATCCACTGTTGTTCATCTAAGGTTGTATTTTTTTAAGAACCTGGCAATGACCAGATGACTTTTTATGTCCTGAAAACATTAGAACTGAAAGAGGGCATACTTTTTTCACACAACTGCATACAAAGAAACACATTTACAGAAAAAAAAAAAAAAAGTGTCATATGGTTTCCCCAAAAGTGAAAGCATTTTTTTCCCAGTTTAAAACTGAAAGCACATTTCGATCTCTTCTCACGTACTTGAATTTAACTATATTTCTCTGGTGACTGATGACGGTAACTTCAAGCTGTGAAGTGTAGCTTGATAAAAGTGGGCACATTCTCACACTTTAAATTCAGTTAAGTCATCTCAGTACATGAAACCAGGAAACCCTTAAACATAATCACAGTCTAAATCTGCTTCTGCAGCTTCTCACAGACTTGAAAGAAAAAGGGCTTTGAAAGCAGTGTTCAGAAATTTTCTTTCACATAGGACAACTCATAGCGGTACGTTTACTAATAACAGCACTACTACTGAAATCACAGTATTGGAGGCATCTTGCTTTATTAATAGTGACTGCCGACAGACTGTAAACAAACTAGTTGTTGACCTAAAAAAAGAAAAACCATGCAGGGAATTCACATGGACAAGGCCGGGTCTTTATATTCAGCATTAAAGTATTATATTTAATTTTGATCAAATGTTACATCTTATATTATATAAATTTACATTCACATTATATTTATATCTCTTACGATTCATGCAAATCAATTTGTAAATAATGATGGAAATTCCAGTTTGTGGAAACAAACTGCAAGCAAATGAAAAGGCTTGTGGTATTAGGCAATATTTTATCAATAACAGTTTCCTCAGCTTGATTTCATTTTCACCAGCCTGTGTCTACATCAGATATGTGTTTTACCTTGTAGCGTATCCTTTGCTAAGACTGCAGAACTTAAGATGGTAAAGTTGGTCTGCTGGTCACTCGGCTGGCTTACCACTTTGGTTCAACTTGAAATTTCTCAACAGCTGTTGTATTTGTCCAGTGGGTGATTCCTACTGGCTCACTCCTACTGCTTCTGCTGCTTACTATAGTGCCAAAAACTGTCACTGGTGGTTTTAAGTGAAATATCTCAAAAAAATGTGGATGGATTTCAATAAAAAAAGCCACAGATATTCAGATTTTACTAAGGATTAATAACAATAACACTTCATCTTGATGAAACCCCAAAGAAATTTGTGACTTCTCTCATGATCAGACTAGGAAATCTTTCACTTGTTGAGCAAATGTTTAAAGTACTACATTATTTACCATATGATGAAAAATAATATAACCCAGTCACACAAGGTGGGGGGAGGGGGGGGGGGGGGGGGTATATGGCCAGTCCTGAGTCCCGAGTTGCATCAGGAGGGATGCCCGGCGTAAAATCCTTGCCAAATCAAACATGCAGATCAAGACTAAAACGGTAAATATCAAGAAGGCCCCACATTTTGGCTAGGTTCTGGCAACAAAACCATTTGTTTAGATTTAGGGAGAGGTCACACTTTGGGTTCTGGTCACAGGCAGGATAAAGGGGGATGTAGCTACCATGATGCCACCCGTTGGTTTCTTAAGTCTCATTTTGAGCAACATTGCCATTTTGGTTGCAAAAAACCCCCCCAGATGTGATGAGGAAAGGGCGGGTCTGACTGCGAAACCATCTCTCTCCTTGGGTCATGACTTGTCGATCGCAAGTCGTTAGCTAATGAGTTTGCAGTTTCATATCACTGATAATCCTCCATAATGAAACTAAGAATGACCAAGATTTTCAAATGAAACTTAATCTTTTATTCAGTATGACCCAAAATGAGTGACTGAGCTCATAAAAGTCTTTACAGAGGTTAACACTTCTATAGGACAGGAAGCTTTTGCAACCACAGCTATTCCCATCTGGTGGGATTCAGACAGAATCCAGGTGGCTTCATTTTTCCCGACCTGGGAGCTATGCCCATGTTTTATACTGTCTATATTTTTCTATATATTTTTTCCAGAGCTTTAGCCAAGTCTTCAGGAGCATGTCTGAACCAATAACAGGTACCTCTTGTTATCTCTCACAGCGTAAACAAAACCAAACCTAAAACTGAAAGTATTACAAGAGTAAAATAAACTTTTCTGATTTAAAGCACCAAAGCCACACTTCTTAAAGTAGCTACTGGCATAGATTAGCTCATAATGCAAATTAACTAGTAGTCTGCGTTGAGTAATTCTATCCTTAAAGGTATATTTACCTAAAAATGCAATGTGGTGCAGTGGATTTGTAATGTCATAGGCCAGTCACGCAGCCCTGCAGGCCTACTACTGCTCAAAGCAAACATCAGCATGCTAGCACATTATATTTGTGAGCAGATGTGGATGCACATTTAGTTTTGAGCAACTATTACTCTTGTCTTTATTATGACGACAACTGAGTCTGTTAAGAAAAAAACAGCAAAGTCACAGCATGTAGATAAAATCTACATGCTGTGAAAGTTTAAAAAAAAAAAAGAAGAAGTCTGTTGTGATAGAGAGGGGAAAGCAGCCTATCAGAATAAACCCCACAGTCATTTTAGGAAAATATCTTATGCCACTTAAACATAAACATAATCACTGTGAGTGCTGCTGCTCCTTTCTTCAAATGTTTACACGTAAATAGAGTTCCAGCAGACGTGCTGGGCTGGTTCATGTGTGCTTTGATTTTAAACAGCTATAATGCATTTTTGAACACATGCATGATGTGTGGCACAGTCAGGAAGTGGTGATGAAACAACAAAGGTTTGAAAAGCAGAAGTGCGTCTGGCACAGCGCAGACAATCAGACACACTGAAACTTGACTGGCATGAGGTAAGAACACAACTAGATTTCACATTTTCCACTCTACATGTTCGCTGATCGTAAAAGCGCCAGGTTAGAGTTTAAAAGTGCTGCAGTTACATGTTGATGATGAGTCAAACGTGAGTAGCTTAAATTACGAGACATATTACATTTATTTATTTGTTCATTTATTTACTTACTTATTTACTTCTAATGAATGCTTAAGTTAAAAGTCAGGTTTCATTGTATATAAAATCTTTTTTTATCTTCATGCAAATTATTTTTGATCCAAGTGCAAAGGTAATGAGGGACTTCTGCAGCCAGCGACACGCAGACAAAACCTGCCTGCTTATTTAACATTAGGTTTATTTCAGTATGGTGTCATCTCGTTGCACAGACACCCATGTCAGAGATATATTTTGGGTTTTCCTGTAAAACCATGGCTTCGCTAAGAATAGCAACAGGTTTCAGGTTTGTCCATCACAACCTGACACCAACCCAGCCCAGAGTAGAACATGTGACGAACCACCTGCTCATTTGTTTTCAACTGATATTAAATCAGTAAACACTCAGAGGTAAATGGAAATATTGTTAGTGTCTAAACAAATAACCTCAAATAGAGAACTACTTGACTGCACTGTTGTAGATTTCAAAACTGATATAACAGCAGAAACAAAGTTATTCCCTTTGAAATCTTGGTCATTTATATTCACATTTTTTTTTTTAAAAGGTACAAGTAAAATAAAAGTTACTCCAGTCTGTACTTTACTAAACTTACCATTGCTGCTACTTTCATGAGAATCAGGAGGCTGAAGCTTAATAATGTTCACAATGCTCTTATGTTTGCTATGTTGTTTATACCAGAAACAAGTTCACAGTTCCTGTACCCACACAGCTGAGAGGTTTCTAGTGGCTTGGTATAGTGGCATATCATACAGCCGTTTCTGTGTGGGAACGAGTAACAAAAACAGGAAAGACAACTTAAACTGTTCTTTGAAATCCTGGCAGAGATGTTGAGATAAAATTGAATCCAACTGTTATGTTGCAGTGACATCATGACCAACAACATGTCAAGAAACTGCAGTGAAGACTTCGACTACGTGGACGGAGTGATGAAAGTTTTGGAGCTGGTCTTCTATATTCCTATATTTGTCGTCGGTCTGATTCTCAATATTGCAGCGCTGGTGGTGTTCTGCGGCCTTCTGCGAAAAAAGACTGAATCTACTATCTACATGATAAATTTGGCTTTGATGGACTTGATTCTACTGTTGATTCTTCCATTCAAAATGCATGCCACTAATCACGAGTGGCCCGCCAGCTCCCACGGACTGTGTTCGATTTTGGAAGGGCTTTATTTTTATGGGATATATGGAAGCATATACATCATTATGTGTATAGCTGTAGATAGATGGGTGGCTATCTGTCACCCGTTCAAAGCCAAGCAGCTGCGTTCACCCAAAGTAACTATGGTAACTTGTGTGGTCGTGTGGATGCTGGTGTCTGCATCAGTCATTACAGTCATCTGGAACTTCAGGAACAGCAAGAACGGCACATTTCATTGTTTCCATCAGTTTTCACAGGAAGGCTGGAAACCTCCGATCATCATCAGTGTGCAGGTGTTCGGGTTCGTTTTGCCTGCACTGGTGGTGGTTTTCTGTTCAGTTCAGATCATCTGGACACTTCAGCAGTCTGGCCAGCATAGCCCACAGAGCCGGGCCTGTGTGAAGATCATCTACAGCGGCCTGTGCGCGTTCCTGGTGCCTTTCACTCCGAGCCACCTGGCCATCTTCCTGCAATTTCTGGTGAGAAACTCAAAGCTCATTTTATGCTGATTTTAAACGTAAAGAAACTGAAACAACAGTCCAAAGCATATCACCTTAGGGTCCATTTAGTAGCTGTTCTTTATCACAGTTGTTTTCAGCAGATAAACATTGAAATATTCCTTATAATCCACTGGGTAGCCTGAATCAGAAAAATATGGTCTGTACTGAACGTATTTTATGAAGCTATTTATTGATTTTATGTGTGTATTATGGATAATATGGCTGCAGTAAAATTAACTGTAGTGGAAAGAAATAGCAAAAATAAGTACACTAAAAGTACAAGCAATAGAGTAAACAACTACAATATATTCATTTAAGTGCCAGAAAAGCTTACAACAGGGCCCAATAAAACACAAACACGAGCTTATTAATATACAGTGAAAAACATTGAACTTTCTGCAGGTCATTTACAATCACCTTTAATTAATTCAGTGATATAGCTTCTTTATTTTGATTTGAGATTTATGTTGAGTATTCAGAGAAATTCGGGGGGGCAGGACACTGAAAATTTTATGAGTCAGCAACACTTTTTATGTCAGTAGCACATATGGTACGACGAAACAAGGCTAAATGGTTGTAACCACTGGGGTTCTCGTTGGGGTGTACCTGTGTATAATTTTGATACTTGCGGATAAAATTTTTCTTCAAAAGTTGACGTTATTAGAAATGAATGATCAAACAGGAGTGTATGGCAAGTTGCAGTAGCATGCGTGAGCACTGCAGTTGTGCACAGACAGGATCTTCATAGGAAAATTCACAGACCTGCGCTTCACACTGCCATGCTACCTCTGCTAAAAACCAAAACTGTCATACATGCTTCTTTGATGGTTAACTAATGTTTCCTTAACACACATACTTGCAGGTGCATCAAGGAGCATTTCAGGACTGTGGCACCAAGGCCAATCTCAGCCTGTTCATACAGATTGCTATGTGCCTGTCAAACATCACCTGCTGTCTGGATGCCATGTGCTACTACTTTATTGCCCATGAAGTGAGGAACACCAGACACAGCTTAAGGATGTCAATACTGAGCCAAAGGAGAGCCACCAACAGCACTTCTGAACGGGAGAGAGGCGAGTCAAGTTAAGACAGAAACTGTCCCTAGAGGATCGCTGATGTTATGTTATGTTAATATAGCAAAACAAGGCTAAAGCTAAAGCCTTGTTTTGTATCAGAGCAGTAAAGCTGGAGACAAATCAACAGTGGACCCAGTAGCTGATAAGCAAAGTGGCACGCACTAAAAGTAATTAACCTGCTCGTAAGGAAGCAGGTCAGAGTGTAATCTAAATTAACCACACAGCTGAATGCAAGGCTGTATGATCTGATCCAGCTGCAGGAAGCCAGTAGGCACCTCTCTAACCTCAAAGCGCTCTGATGCGTTAAATGAAGGCTGCAAAACAACCGATGAACTAAAAAGCCACAGTCTGACACGCTTTAAAAAAAAATCATTAAAAGCATGAAAAGGTCACTCAAACCTGCAAACCAACAATGAGTGAGAAAGTGGCAGGGACAGGCAGCATGACTCATTTTAAAGAACTAAAAACTGATACTGGCGGGCAGTTCAAAAACGTCGTTGTGATATTATCTAGGACTGAAATCAAACATGCACAAAGAAGGCTCTTATTAGTCAGAATTCTCATCAAAGACAAAATCCGCTATTTTAGATTAACCGTTTCAGACTAAATGCATTTAACAGATGCATATTTTTTTTATTTAAAAAAAGTTAACTAATTGTAATAATAAGCATATTTTAGTAGTGAATCTGTAATCTATGAAATGCAGATTTACATAAAAAGTAAACAAAACTAATTTAGGCCAATATATCTAATAAATTACAATTCAAATATGCATATTTCCTTGACAAGTACACAAATGAATCAGGGTTTATAAATCACATCCATAGGTATAGCTTTAAACACACGAAACTAAAAACGAAACATTAGCAATAATTTCAGTAGTTCATTTCAATTAAAAAAAAAAAAAAAAAAACATTAAATAATACAATGGTAGTAAAATAAATTCTCACTGCAAAATAAGTAACAATATCATCTATATTTATTAAATAATAATTAAATGTAATATTTCATCAGAAATACAGCAACAGTCAAATATATTTAAAAAAAAACACGGCCTGAGGAAGAATAGAGAGGATTTTTTTGTGCGTTGTAAATAGATTTTACATGAACTTTCTGTCTTCTAAATCTCATAAATGATACTAAAAAAATATTATATAAAAAAACAAATTACATTAAAAGTGACATTACTATAATGGAGGATTAAAACATTTATGATTATTGCATTAAGTGGTTTCTTTACAGTTTTGCAGATGAAAACTGACTGCCTATGCTTTTTTTGTTTTGTTTATAAACTTATATTGTTAGCTGTAGCATTTCATATTTAGCTGTACTGAACTTTGTATTTTATTTTTAGATTGCAACCTTAGATGCATAATAGTTTTATTAAAATGTTTAAAAGCCGTAAGTATTTAGTCCCGGCCATGCGTGAGTCACTGCTGAAAGAACTGTTTTCATATAACTGTTTGGGTCTACGTGAATGTTGTCACACGAAAAGTCAAATGGAAAGCTGCATATGGAGCACATGGAGCTGTCGCTGACCGTATATTGCCGATGCTGAGCGGTCATCTTGTGGTCACCTTGTGGCGACAGCGTGCCTCACTTAACTGCACCATAATGTTGTATTTAATGTATAAATCTTGCATAAAAATGTGTGAAAAGCTCTCTTTGAAACCGTCATATGCTGGTTTTATTGCATTACCTGCATATAGAAACTTTAATTTTTATTTTATTTTAATTTAAGTTTCTGCATTTTGTACTCAATTTTATTTTTACTTGTAAAATAGTTTTGTGAACCCTGCATCTTGAGCCAACCCCACAGTTTGTCGCTCTGGGCTTTTTCCCTTTTCTTCATAAGTTTAAACTGAAAATAAAGACAATGTGAAGACAAAAACAAAAAGGATTTATGAGTGAATATTATGAATATTTATCCTAAATATTTAATTAATGAAATGCAGCTGGAAACTAGACTTTTACCTAAATATTGTATTTTTGTAACTGTAGTAACTTCAGAATTTTAAAAAATTTACATTATTAAATTACACATTGTAAAGTAGGCTGATCAAATCACAAATGTCTCTTACTCTTCAGTTTTGAAGGGAAATAAACATCATAATCTGTTCAGGTTAATTGATAACAAAGCTGCAGATGAAAACGTTCAGATATTATCACTGTATTTTTGTTCCATTTGTGAGAATGCCACAAAAGACAGTGTAATGCTGTGTTCTTTCTCCTACTCTTTTATCTGTACTGCTCAGGCAATCTCCAATTGATCTAACCCACAGCCTACACAGTGATTATGAGCCACCAAAACTGTTGGTGAAGAACATTCATAACATGACCAAGAAAGTTTGATAATTTATTCTTAAAGCAGCAAGATTTTACAAGAAAAATTGACTGTATAGCGAAATACAGTACCCAAGACAGAGAAATATGATAACAGATCACAGACCTCTCTCTTTCTCAACAGAATCAGATTTACTCCAACTTATACATCAGAAAGACACCCCAAAATCTTTTCCTTTTTTAAGCTGGGACAAACAAACATCGGAGAACATTATAATGCCAAGATAGGAAAGATTAGGAAATGGCAAGAGCTGAAGACAACAGGCAAATCCGAGTGAAGAGGAGGAAGAGCAAGACAACATGAGTTTTTAGCTTTTGATATCATCTACAGTAAGTGATCTAGACTATAAAGCGTTCTTTATAAATAATTCATATGTCCTTAAAACCAAGCTTGTAGCATCCCTGACTGCAGACTTTGGTTCCTTCTGTCCTTCTACAGCACTGCTACTAATTACAGTCTAAAGCCATTTATATCCAAGGAGTAGGAAAGTGTGAGGAGAACAAAACTAAAAGGCAAACAAAAAAGAAATGATCATCCACAAAACAAGTTGATCTCAGATAAAAATCTATGCATGTAACAATATGAAATTAAGAAGAAAATCAATGTACAGTATATATTGCTTAGGAACAATCAAAGTTATATACACCACTCATTATGATATCAACCAGCAAAGTAATATCTTAACTACATGAGGTATGTTTCGCCATCTTCCGACATTCAAAACAACAAAAAAAAGGTAACCAAAACTAACTTAATTGAAAAAAATACGAGGACAAGTATAAAAATGAAATGAAATCAAGTCCATTGATGTAAATGTCACAAACTTACATACACAGGTTAACACGTTCTGCACGACATGACAAGCTACAGATATATCTAAACAAATCTATAACATCGTCCAGATTTCCATTTAAATTAAGAAGACATTAACATAGTACACGGACGTTTAAAAAAAAAAAAAAAAAAAAAAAAAAAAAAATTGAAAATAAAAATAAAAAAAAAAACAAAAAAAAAGATTTTTTTTA